>JAVKPL010006343.1:0-25755 GCA_032173675.1 Gastrolobium villosum
GATGATGCTGCAACCAGCAGCTCTTTTAAGAACAATATATTAAGGGGAATTTCATGCATCTTCATTTATATTTAACTGAAAAGCCATGTAGTTGGGGATGAATGAAACTCAAATCATCAAACCATGGTCAACCAAGTAGAAGGGCCTGTGAACAGTACACAATTTTTTTCTCTATCTTTTAACAAATAATTACCTGTTATTTCCGGCAAGGGAATACATCCCAAAACCTAAGAGTTTCATCTCCAGGCTCCAGTAACAATAGTCTGAGAAAACAGGAAGAGTGATCAGAATGACACAACCAGAAAAATGATGCAGTAAAGAAAATTAAAAATCTTGTTCATATTCAGCTAAGCATCATATAGGAAGAGGAATAGATGAAAGGACAACCAAATACCTGCCCATCAGGAGAGATGGCAAGGTAAAAAATAACTCTATCAGTATGGCCCGTAAGAGTTGCTAGCTGCATAAAGGAAAAAAAATAAAAGGTCAAAAATGTCAAAATTAATTAAATATAAATAAGGGTTTATCATCTATCATTTAACATGATCACAAAAAATTTCCTACACACACAACATTTTGTGGGGCCCGCAGCAAAAAAAAACTGCAAAACGAATCTATATAACATAACACGATCACTTTTCCTGCAACATAACTCTTATACAACCCTATAAATAATGTCTACATTATCACAGAAGATAATATGTGTACCTTTGACTTTGACATGCTGGGGTATCTCCAAACTATTATCTTTTTCTAAGAGTAGCTATGAGTGCTTGTGTAACATCCCGTATATATTCGGTAATGTTATCATACTATCGTATTAAGCTGCGCTTAATTAAAATTGCGGAATATCTTTTTCTTTTCAATTATGATGTCATTATCATTACCAACTTGCTTATTAATCAATTATAAAAACATTGTCTGTATGTAATTGCAATAAAACAGCTAACTGAAATACCTCATTAAATAAATAACATAAGTATAAGTCTCTAGTCACGGAACTACAACACGTAGACCGGACCAACTATCGGATTATACAACTCAGCTCATAGTACTAACATAAAGTCACATGGACAAACCCCATTGTGTCACAAATAAGACAACAAAGCCCAACATCAGTCTCAACATCAACAACATAATAATAAAGGTGCGGAAAACATAAACAGCATCCAATCCAGTCATGTTATCATCAAGGCAGTCATAACAATAATCATCAATCATGCTCTGGCCTCTTGCCACCAGAGACATCAGCCCCCATACTACCTGAACATGAAATAAGCATTCCCCAAACGTGGGGTGAGATCTCTAAACAAGAAATCTCAGTAAGACAAGGGGTCATCAAGGATCTTTCACCCCAAGCTCACTTACATGTGCAATATAAGTTTAAAAGCAGTTCATCATCATCAGTTCTAAAACAATGTAATGCAGCAGGTAATCATGTCATGTGTGTCAATACTATTCTACTGACCAGAGAAATGCAGGAATACGTCTATCTCCTACATATAGTGCAAGACACCACTTGCATCCACCCCGGATCACCGTATTGTATGAAACCACATACTCAGGCTTACCGTCAAGATGGAACAACACATGCATATTAAAAGCCATTACATGTAAAGTTCAATCAACATTTCATATATCCAAAAGCATGTAACACAGCATGCATAAAACCATACCCCCATGGGACATGGTGGAACCACAACATGGCTAAACCGAGGACACGAAAGCTTACCTTGCAAGCTAACACCCAAAGCCAAGAGTCCACAGCTCAAAGTCCAAACACAGCAGAATCACAATCTGTTATGGACCAACACTATATCAATAATTATGCACCTCAAGCATACAACCTAAAGACAACGCCTTTCCTTTACGTTTTACGTCTTAAGGCTCCATACAAAGCCATAAGCCCTTAATCACTTGATTCTGACTTAGTTCATTAATTACAGAAGTCCAACTTCCTTAATCTAGGGTCCATAAACCCCCAATAGCCTACTGTATACACAGTAAAGCTACTGTTCTTCGAAATCCCAGAATATCGGGATATTACTCGCATATCCGGATATCTCACTGACCATATCCGGATATACAATATCCGGATATACAGATCCCCATATCCGGATATCTAATATCCGGATATCCAATATCCAGATATCTGTTCGACAAATATCCGGATATTTCACGGCAGAATGCAGTTTCTGCATTTCGTGAAGATATCCATTCAAGGTTCAATTTTTAACACTTCAATACGTTAAAGCATGCATTTTTATACCCTTTTAGGTTAACATACCAGTTGGTTACTTACTTAACTCATTTACATGCAAAGACTTCACTTTTAAGCAACAAAAACTCAAGATCAAAGGTTAGGTAACTCACCCAAAGCCCAACCAGCCAACAAAATGTGCTCTTGGAGCTCACAAGACCACTCCAAGGTTCTGACTTCTCCCATAAACGAAAATGGTAATCCAAGTAGGGGTCTTTCTCACCAAAGGTGGCTCCTTGAAGCCACACAACAAGAACACAAAGGCTCTTTCCCTCAAAACCAAGAAACTCAGCTCACTCCTCAACCAACAGTGGCTAGAAGTGCAGCAATGATCCACTCCCACCCTCACAAGGTTGCTCTCAAGTGTTTACAAGGTGGAAAAGTGAAGAAAATGGCCTCAAAGCTCAAGAACATGATGAAGAAGCCATGGAATAGAGTTAGGAAAATCTGGTCAGCCACCCTCCACACAGCAATTCTATTTTATAGGGCTTTGTGCCCTTAATGAGGGTATATATAACATATAATGAAATAGCCTCTTAATTCGGTGTTAATTGTAAGTGTAAGTTTGGTGTCCGTTAAAAGTAGAACGAAAATTTCATAGATAAATTTTATTTGAATAACTCGTGTGAGTTTTTCACACTCAATGGGATACGAAATTGCCTTGAATCAAAATGAATCATTTTTCTTATAATGCTGTTACTCTTAGTCTCTTAAAGCTTAGTTGAGTTTACGAAGTTAAAATAAAATATTAAGTCTGTATATAATGTTAAAAACTTCAAATCCATAAGGAACACAAAGCATCCACTGTGGGCGATCATGCCATAGCACAGTTCCATTAAATACCTCCATTAATGAGTACAGTAGAGAGGGAATGAATTGCAGAACTAAATACCTCCATTAAAAAATGATTTTCCCGCATCTCCATCCTAAAATTGAGAATTCAAAAATCTTAGTAAAATAACAAACCATGTTGTGTTTGTATGATTTTGTCATAATTAAAATTGAGTTTGAATGAAGTGAATTTTTTTAAAATTTTGAGTAAAACTGATTATAGATATTTGCTTGTTGGGTCAGTTAATTTTTTTAAAACTTCAAAAGATATTTATTATACAATCCAATTAAAAATACTTTTTTTTCAAATCCACTTTTGAATTATTTTTTTTAAAATACAAATTAATTTTTTCCATATCAATTATATCAAAATCAATTTTACTAAAACATCGAATAAATAGATCCTAAATCTTAGAAAACATAATTTAAAAAACTCAAAATAATCCAACAAATTTTAATAAGTTCAGCAACAAACAAGAATTTAGCATAATCTCATGGTAGCCATTATGCGGTTATGCCTCCTAGCCCCACGTGCAGCTTTTATTGTGCAAATTTATTTCCCTTCTTGCCATTATTTTTTTATTTATATGTCCCTTTATTATGCCAAAATCATTAATGATTTTCTTCTTTTAAGATCAAATACTTATCCGTTTACAATCCTTTTTGTACAATTCATTTGAAATAAGTAGAAAGCAGACTTTACTCTCCTTTTTTAAAGTCTTTATTGATATCAGGTTTAATCTTACCTATAATATCTTCTTTTTTGTTTATTATTTAGATTACTTTGCTTTTTTGGTTGCTTAAAGGGTTAAATTTGATTGTTATCTTACTGTAGGTCCAACAACCATTTGATCCAACTAATTATTATGCCCAGTTTTACCGCTCTGGTGCTGAGAGTGATGGTCGTCTTTCTCCTTTTTCCCTCTGCCAGTTTTATTACTAAGTACAATGGCAATGTTGCAGTGCAGCCTGCATCAAATTCTCAGTCTCTTCAAGAGGTTTGCATTGTTAAAGTGTCATTATTTTAGTTATGAAGATTTGTTGGGATAAGTTTAAATTAAAATAAAATAAAAATAGAAAATGAAATGTTTATGGTGAGGAGGTGTGTCTCTAGGTATTTGTTAGTGGACAATTAATATGTTTGGATTTCCTATGTTAGTTATTATCACCCTTAATCATTTGCTATGACTTATAAATAGCACAATGTAACTCTTGTAAATAAGAGAGGCAGAATCAGTAATATAATAGAGGTATATTTAGAGAATTACCTGTGTATTGTGTGTGTGTGTGTGTGTGTGTGAGCACCGGTTATAGGGCCTGTGAAATAATAAATTGGTATCAAAGCCAATGAAAAATATGAGAAAAAGAAGATGAAAAAGAAGAAAAAGCAACAATTAAGGATGAAAAGGTGTTGAGGATTAAGGACTTGGCTACGCTTTCTGTTGAAGAGCTAGCTGGTTCTCTTGAAGCACATGAGCAGCGCAAGAAGAAAAAGAAGGAGGAGCCTCTTGAGCAAGCACTCCAAACAAAAGCAACAATTAAGGATGAAAAGGTGTTGTACTCTCAGAATGTCTGATGTAGAGGTCGTGGTCGAGGTCAGGAGGTGAAGCATGAAGAAAGAGCTGAGGCGAGTCAACAAAACTGGAGAGGTAGAGGACGTCACCGAGGTGGAAGAGGCCGGTGGTCAAGTCAAAGTAATGTAGAATGTCATAAGTGTGGCAAGTATGGTCACTACGCAAGGGATTGCAACTCGAACATATGCTACAACTGTGGCCGAGTTGGGCATTTTGCTAAAGATTGCCGAGATGAAAGAAGATTTGACGAGACCTCAAATTTCGCTGCAGAAGGAGAAATAAGAGATAGAGGAGTTCTGATGCTAGCACATGGTGAAACTAGCTCGAAAAGTGAGACGGAGTGGTACTTGGATACTGTACCAGTAATCACATGTGTGGTTACAAACATTTGTTTAAAGAGTTGAGAACGGTGGAAGCCGCACATGTCTCTTTTGGAGATGCGTCCAAAATTGATGTGAAAGGCTGTGGTACAGTCTGCTTTCTACAAAAGGATGGACGGGCTGGAACAATTCGGGATGTGTACTATGTACCCGAGCTCAAAAGTAATATTTTGAGCATTGGACAATTGATGGAGAAAGGCTACTCGGTTCTAATGACAGACCGAGTTCTACTATTGAAAGATAAACAAGGGCGTCTGATAGCCCAAGTTCAGATGGAAAAGAACAGAATGTACAAGCTAAGTTTGAAGAGCATGGAGGTCGGCTGTCTGCAAGCTGAGGTGGAGGATAAGATGTCTCTGTGGCATCGACGGTTTGGACACCTTCATTACGGTGGTCTAGCCGAGCTGATGAAGAAGAACATGGTAGTAGGACTGCCAAAGACAAATTCTGAAGGAAATTTCTGTGAAGACTGTGTGCTGGGTAAGAACGCAAGAAGCCCGTTCCAAAGGACGGCAAGATACCGGGCTAAGCAGCCTCTGGAGTTGATACATACCGACCTGTGTGGACCCATAACTCCAGGGTCCTTCAGTGGAAAGAGATATTTTGTTTCGTTTATTGATGATCTGAGTCGTAAGACTTGTGTATATTTTCTGAAGGAAAAATCCGAGGTGCTTGAGGCCTTTAAGAAGTTTAAAGTGATGATAGAAAATGCAATAGGGAGATACATCAAGTCGGTCCGTTCTGACCTTTAAAAGATATTGTGAAGAACACTGGAGATACACTCCCAATCACACATGAACCCAGTCCATTTGGTGTCTGTATCACCTCTGTATATAACATCAAAACTGTTTTGTATTACCACATGGGCTGGCCCCATAATCTTAGTAGTAGTGGTACAATATACACATGTTACATATAAGTTAATTCATCTTACTCTCTCGTGTCATTCTTCTCACTGGTAGTTTACTTTCGTTTCGGTTACCCCTCTGACCTGGTTTATAACATAGTCACTGTTATAATAATCCACATTATCTTCGTAATTTCGTACACGTTTTCTAACTCTTAATAGTTCCTTCTGTCTTGTTACCGTTCAATCCATAGTTTGTTATCTCTTCCTTGCTTATTCTTCTCACAGATTGTTTACTCTTTTACTTTGACTATTCACTTGCCATGGTTCATAACACAATTTCTATTCCATAAATCCTAAATTTTCTCAAAGTTCTGTACACATCTCACATCTCTTAGTATAAGTATCATATTTCCCATCACACAGGGATCTTCTAATCATTCCCGTCGAATCACAGAGAATTACTTCACCTTAATCCTTGCACTGAAATTTACATTAATCCTTGCACTAAAATTCTACATCATTCCTTGCACTCAAAACTACTCGTCCGTTCTTGCACTGACCATTATACCTCAGCTTACTAACTAATCTTATCAATTTCATCTTGACATTACATATTATCTCTTTTGCTGACCACATAATTCCACACTCTCTGCACACTTTACACATCAGTTCTTTCGTTAACCTCTTACTTTCGCACTATATTGTCACTTGGTTCGTATACTAATCACTTGATTTCACATTAAGTTTTACATTCATTCATTCACTAATCATACCATCTCACCTTATTGTTATACAACAATAACCCACAAAATCATGCCATCGTTCTAATCCATTGCCTGCTACGGCTCACATAACATACGCTCTATACTGTAGAGCAACTCATAAATTTCCCTGATCACCTCCACTCTTGGTGGTTGTAGAATCTCTTTACCTTGAAAATACCTTTACTCCGTCTATCACTCTGTATCAAATACCAATATTTTCATAAGCACACTACTATTAGTAGTACTTATACATATACTACAAGATCATAATTTCTTTACAATTCTCATTATTGTCTTACCCATGACTGTACATGTAACGCCCTCCCTTGTATGCATCCAAGAGAGTCGTTTGCTAAGCGGAATTAGAGTCGTTAACGTCACATGAGCTAACAGAGATTCTTATATATATATACATGTCAAATCCGAAACACGTTTCTACAATTCTTATCACTTCTGTTTGGACGATAAAAATATTTCAAGTGATTTAGAAAGAGCACGTTTGGGGCTTCGTGTGCATATAAAATAATAGTAAATCGGAGTTCGTTTGCTCATAAAAACACCACCCGTAAGGTGCACTGAAAAAATTTCAGCAGATAAGTCTTTCAAAATTCCTTTCACAAACGTTTTCCAAAACAGCCGCTGTTCATAAAAGTTCAAGGTAAAATAGAGATGATAAAGTCTACAGTCATCCAAGAGTACCAAAATATTAATCATTACAGTCATCCAATTAATCAAACAGCAACAGTGATAATCCATGCATCAGCAAGCAACAGCAAAACATCACTCCTTCAAATGTTTTTACGTCCTCCTACCATTTTGGAAAAATAGCAGCCCCGAAGGGGTGAGAATAATCCCAGTAGTGTGGCAACAAAACCAGTAATATAACAGTATTAACTAGGCACAAAATCATAAACAGTCACTTCAACATATCCTTGTTCCTTTTCCTTTTTCCTTTTCATCATATTCATATATATAGCGCATATAACGCATTTCCTTTTCATCATATTCATATATTGCGTATATAACGCCTTTCCTTTGCGCTTTTAGCACCGTCGTGCGCGCACTTCACAGTGGAATCAAATATACCCTGGCACCTGAGCTCCATGTGGATTCCAACTGTGGGCCTATGCGGACTGATGCCAAGTGTCCCATACCCCGGTACCTTGGGGATGCCTATATGATGTTTGCTCAAACACATGGTCCTGTACATAACTATTCTAAAACAAGGCCTATATGATCTTGATACATGCATGTCATGCTATGCTTTCACACACAAAGCGTAAAAATGCGGTATGATGTAAGGTGCATGCTTATATACCTTTCATATAGCCATCACGGCACATATACTTTTCATATGCGTTATGCTGCCACATAACGTCTTTACCTCATAATCATATAGCCATCACGGCACATTTTCGGCAGTTTCCTTTCATCATAATGGAACATAATACTTTTACGGAATATGGAGCATCATGTCACAATTTTATACCAGTAGTCAATAGTCACATTAGGTAATATCGCATGACACTTACCTTGTGTGCCTTAAACAATACCAAACCGCAGCGAAGTATCTCACTTCTTATGCACACCTAAATCAATTACAACCAATCATTTACAGCGGCGATTTACAGCAGAAACAGTGAGCATACAGCAGCGTTTTACAGTGGAAAACAGTGAGCATACAGCAGTGTTTTACAGCAGAAAAACAGTGAGCATACAGCAGTGTTTTACAGCAGAGAAACAGTGAGCATACAGCAGTGTTTTACAGCAGAAAACAGTGACGTTTGTTCTTAAAACAGTGAGCAGAAACAGTGACTTTTTCCTTAAAAATAGTGGGCAGAAACAGTGACGTTTTACTTAAAAACAGTGGACAGAAACAGTGACGTTTTACAGCAGAAAAACAGTAGCACCTTACAACAGAAACAGTGACCATTTTAAAACAGAAACAGTGACATTTTGGACCTCAAAATAGTGGCAGAACAGTGGCTTTAGACAGTGGCAGAAACAGTGGCATTTGAATGTTAAAACAGTGACATAGTCAATGGCATTTGAACCTCAAAACAGTGGCATAAGTAGTGTTATTTGTGCATCAAAACAGTGGCATGAATGGTTGCATTTGAACATGAAACAGTGACATGGGTAAAGGTATTTGCACATCAAAACAGTGGCATAAAGAGAGATTTTTGAACATTAAGACAGTGGCATAAATGGTGATTAAAACAGTGGCATAAATCATGATTTTTGGACATTAAAACAGTGGCATAAATAGTGGTGTTTGAACATCAATATGGTGGTTATTTTATGCAGAAACATTGGCTCATTAAGTACTAAAACAGTGAGTATTTTTGGTGCAAAACAGTGACATATGTGACACTAAAACAGTGAGTGTTTTTATGCAGAAACAGTGGCACATAATGGACTAAAACAGTGAGTGTTTTTATGCAGTAACAGTGGCATGTGATGCACTAAAACAGTGAGCATTTTATATAAAACAGTGGCATCAAAATGGTGAGCTTGTCCAACCGAAACAGTGGCATATGCATCCTCAAAACAGTGGCACTTTTATACAAAACAGTGGCATCAAGATGGTGCTCTTGTCAAACCGAAACAGTGACATTCTTAGCCTCAAAACAGTGGCACATTCATACATAAACAATGGCATATTTCTCCTCAAAACAGTGGCACATTTTTAAAGCATAACCATGAGACTTTCATGCATACAAATCCTCATAAAATAGCTCCATCCTTATTCCTTTACCATACTCATTCAAGAATCCAAAACATATTCAAATAGACATTCAAGAACACACATGATTACACACCATGAAGAGGTCTAAGTTCTAGGCTTACCTCTTGAAGCACACACTTCTTGTTCACACACCACACCTTTCTAGTTCTACCAACAACAAGTCCACACTTCCTAGGAGATGATCTATGCGCATAAATGGTGAGGAGGAACAAACTTGGACAGCTTCAAGGTTGAGGACAAGGCTGGACAGTGAGGGAAGGTGAGTTGTCTTAGCAAAGTTTTTCTTTCTCCAAAGGTTCCTACACTACACGGTTTTGAGGGGGGAATGGAAGAGGGGAAGAAGTTGGCTGCACTTTGTAATGGGGACAGCCCTCTTGGGCGCATATCTTAAAGAGAAGTGAGGAGAGGTTGTCATGATGATGCATCATGAAAATTCTGGTTGCTTGAAGAAGTGGGGCTGCACACAAGGTTTGAACAAGCAAGGGGTTGCTTCTAAAGTACACTATGCACATGCAAGGAGGTGAGGGGAGGTGAGTTCAGATCTGAACAAGGTGCTGCCAAGTCAGAATTTTTCTGCACAAACAGCCAAGCCTTGCGCACATGGTGGAGAGGAAGGAGGTGTCATCATGAGCACATGAGCTTTGTGGCAGCCAAAAAATCTGCTTTGGAGCTGTCCTTGTGCGCATAAGATGAGAGGTTGCAGCCCCAAAATCCTTCTTTTGATGTATGTGGAAGCAAGGGCAGATTTGGCTCATGATGGACTGCCAAAAGCAAGCAAAAATCTGCACATTTCAGCCTCATGATGAGAGGTGTAAGGTGGTTCTCCAAGTCAACACTCAAGGGCAGATTTGTGTCATAAGGAAATCTGATCTATGCCCCTCCATGTGCGCCTAAAGAGAGGTGTATGCAGCCCAAAATGATGCTAAGGAGTACATGTGTCTTCCATGCAATGAAGTTGAACTCAAATGGTGCACAAGCTAAGTGATGTGGCGGTCAAACAAGAGGAAAATTGGCAGATTTTTCTAAGTATTTTCTACCTCTTGTGCGCATGAATGAGGGAGAGAATACATCAAGTCAAGTGAAGGTTCCTTGGTACACAAACAACCTTGTTGGACAAGGCTTAGGGGAGGTAAAAGTGGGTTCAACATTGGGCTGAACAAGGTAGGTCCAAAAGCCATCCTTGGGCCATTGGCCACACACACAAAGAACCCAATCACACAAGTCCAAAAGTGACAAGTCCACACACACTAGCCCACTTCCAAAGTCCAATAAACACTAAAGCCTTCTAACACACACTCACATTACTGATATAATTTTAATAAATTTCACATGCCTACATATGCACCCTCCTATGATTTAATTTAAATACTTACCTTAGTCTCATCCAAGGATAAAGATCAAACAATTCGCAAGCCATCAAACCTACACCATAAATCCGAATTCTACACATACATCTATAACATATAGTACTTATGTATTTTACTAAATATGCGGGATGTTACACTCTCCCCACCAAATAGGAATTTTGTCCGCAAAATTAAACTTACTTAAGAGCTAAACAGTTCTGGATAGCGTTTCCGAATGTCGTCCTCGCGCTCCCAAGTGGCTTCAGCTGCCGATCTGTTGTTCCATAATACTTTCACCAAAGGAATCTCTTTAGAACGGAGTCGCTTGACGGATCTTTCAAGAATTTGGAACGGTTGCACCTGATACGTCAGATTTTCCTTTAATTCTACTTCTTCTGGCTGTAACACGTGAGATGGATCAGAGAGATACTTCCGTAGCTGTGACACATGAAATACATTGTGAATTCCTGACAGATTGGGTGGTAAAGCCAACCGGTAAGCAGACTCTCCAATCCGGTCCATAGTCAGATACGGTCCTAAGTACTGTGGACTTAACTTCTTTACTCCCATTCTCCTTCCGAGTCCCGATGTAGGTGTGATTCTCAAAAATACATGGTCTCCGACTTCGAAAGGTAGAGGCTTATGACGCTTGTCGTAATAACTCTTCTGTCTGGCCTGAGCCCGCTGCATATTTTCCCGAATCTTCTTTACCTGTTCAGATGTTTCTTGAATTAGATCAGGTCCTAACATACTTCGCTCACCCACTTCAGTCCAGCATAAAGGGGATCTGCATTTTCTCCCATACAGAGCTTCGTACGGTGCCATCTGAATACTGGAGTGGTAACTGTTGTTGTAAGCAACTCAATCAACGAAAGATAATTATCCCAGCTGCCTCCTAACTCCAGAACACACGCTCGTAACATGTCCTCTAATGCTTGAATGGTGCGTTCTGTCTGTCCATCGGTCTGTGGGTGGTAAGCAGTACTCAATCTCAAGTGGGTCCCTAAAGCTCTTTGAAAAGATTCCCAGAACTTAGATGTAAACTTGGGATCACGATCATTGACAATACTCGTAGGAACTCCGTGCAGCTTCACAATCTCCTGCAGGTAAATCCTGGCAAGCCTCTCTGTATTATACGTGGTTCTAACACGTAGGAAATGAGCTGACTTCGTTAAACGATCAACAATCACCCAGATAGCATCATATCCTTCTCGCGTTCGAGGAAGTCCAACTACAAAATCCATCGCGATACTGTCCCACTTCCATTCGGGAATCTCCAAAGGTTAAAGGAGTCCTGACGGTTTCTGATGTTCGTACTTCACCTTTTGACAAGTTAAGCATCGAGATACATACTCAGCAATTTCACGCTTCATACCCGGCCACGAAAACGAGGTCTTCAAATCATGGTACATCTTCGTGGATCCAGGATGAACTGCATACTTACCCTTGTGAGCTTCCTGCAAAACTTCTTGCTTCAACTCTTCATTCGGTACCACTAACCGGCCTTGGAATCTCCAAGTATCACTCTCATCCTTTACAACATCTTGGTTGCCAACCAAATCACGGACTAACTCTTCATCTTTCTGAGCCTCCTTAATTCTACTGATCAATTCATTCTCCACCTTTATATTTCCCAATCTCATGCTATGCCCTCTCACGTCTACCGATAAGTTCAAATCTCGAAAGGCCTCAAACAATTTCAATTCTTCTATCATCAGAGTTGCAGTGTGCAGTGTCTTCCTACTCAGGGCGTCAGCTACCACGTTTGCCTTTCATGGGTGGTATTTAAGTTCAAAATCGCAGTCCTTCAGAAATTCCATCCACCGTCGTTGCCGCATATTCAGCTCCTTCTGGTCGAACAAATACTTCAAACTCTTATGATCGCTGAACACGTCAAACTGCGAACCATACAAGTGGTGCCTCCAGATTTTAAGTGTGAACACTATCGCTGCTAACTCCAAATCGTGCGTAGGATAATTTTCTTCGTGAGGCTTAAGTTGTCGAGATGCATAGGCTACCACCATACGATCCTGCATTAACACGCATCCAAGTCCTTTCAGTGACGCATCGCAGTATACTTCGAACTTCCGGGTAGGATCCGGAATCATGAGTACGGGAGCACTCGTTAATCTGCTCTTCAGTTCCATGAAACATTCTTCACAGCTTCGGTCCACTCAAACGGCTTATCCTTCCGGGTAAGGGGTTGCACTATCTGAGAGAAATTCTGGATGAACCTTCGATAACATCCAGCAAGACCTAAGAAACTTCTTACTTCGGTGACAGTCTTGGGTCGTTCCCCATTCATGACAGCTTCAACCTTGCTGGGGCCCACCGCGATACCTTCTGATGAAATGACATGACCCAGAAACTGGACCTCCTTAAGCCAAAACTCGCACTTCGACCATTTTGCGTACAACTGCTTCTCCTTCAATATTTGCAAGACAATCCTCAGATGTTCCGCGTGCAGCTCTTCATTAGCTGAGTAAATCAGGATGTCGTCGATAAACACAATAACAAACTGATCAAGAAAGGGGCGGAAGATGCGGTTCATGTAGTCCATGAATACCGCTGGGGCATTCGTAAGTCCGAATGGGATCACCTGATACTCGTAGTGCCCATAACGAGTCCTAAAAGTTGTTTTCGGAATATCCTCCGGTTTGACCCGGATCTGATGGTATCCCGATCGTAAATCTATCTTGGAAACGACTCTGGCTCCTCTCAGCTGGTCCATCAAATCGTCGATCCTCGGTAGCGGATACTTATTCTTCACCGTAACTTTGTTCAGCTGACGGTAATCTACACACGGACGCAGACTTCCATCCTTCTTCTTAATCAAGATGGCTGGAGCACCCCATGGAGAGGCACTCGGTCTGATGAATTCCTTTGCCAAAAGTTCTTCTATCTGCTTCTTCAACTCTCGCAGTTCCAACAGCGCCATACGATACGGGGCAATGAAGATTGGTCCAACTCCAGGAACAAGTTCGATAGAAAATTCTATTTCCCTATGAGGAGGCAATCGAGGTATTTCATCCGGGAATACCTCCTCGAATTCCCTAACTACAGGTACATTCTGAATTTGAGTGTCAACCGAGGTCTCAGCCTCGATCGACAAAAGATACCCTGCTGCTCCCTTGCGGAGCTCTTTTCTAACTTGTAATAGAGGAATGAGAGAGAAAGGTTGAAAATTACCATCTTTCGCATCCAGTGCGAATACCCGTGCTTGCGTAGGCTGTGGATTAGCTTTCTGGGGGCATTCGTAAGCAAAATGTCCTTGCTGACCACATCTGAAACATGCATTGTTGTTCTTGCGACAAACTCCAAAGTGATTCTTTCCACATGTAGCACAAACAGTCGCACCCTGCCGTCCAGTTGACGATTGACCAACAGTATTGCTCCTCTTAAAATTTCCAGGCCGCGCCTGCAACTGCGGACCTCTGCCTCGACCCCTACCAGGTGTCGTCCTGAAGAACCTGCCTGAGTGATAGTAGTTCCGTGTGCTTCATTCTTCTCATTGCTTTAGGAAAATACTTATCCAAAAATACTTGTCTGAATACGGCCCACGTCAGTTCAACGTCCTGAGCTCTCAGCAGAGCTCTCGCACCAGTCCACCATGTTAAGGCTTCTCCCATCAGCTGGTACGATGCGTAATCAGTCTTCTGCGCTTCCGGGCATGCCATGCGTTCGAAAATATGCTCGATCATCTGCAGCCACTTCGCTGCAGCCTCAGGGTTGTCTTCACCCTCAAAAGTAGGTGGTTGGAAGTTGCGGAAGTCTTTCAACCTCCGACGGGCAATTTCTTCTGCATTGTCATGCAGTGGGGGTGGGTTCTGATTCTGTTGCCTATGGTCGCGCCATTCTTGGCTCATATTCTGGATAAACGTTGCCAGTCCCCCAATGGTAGTGATAAGATCCTCTTCCGCATTGCCAGACCTTCCCCGAGTTGAACCGCGACCACCTGCCATGATTCTGCACTCACAATATCATGCAATGAGTTGATCAGGCTCACCGCAAGTTATTCATGGCAGCAGTCCCAAGTAGGTACTCGGGTTCAATTCGGATAAGTTAACTATGCTTCCGTGTCTTATCACAGAATGGTCCTAACAATCTTACTACCCTAGCTAACATATACTTAAACTATAGCACATTTAGACAGTCAATCAGCAGATAAACACAATCAACAATCAATTCAATCAATCACAAGCAAATCCATGGACCAAACTGCTCTGATACCAATTAGTGTAACGCCCTCCCTTGTATGCATCCAAGAGAGTCGTTTGCTAAGCGGAATTAGAGTCGTTAACGTCACATGAGCTAACAGAGATTCTTATATATATACATGTCAAATCCGAAACACGTTTCTACAATTCTTATCACTTCTGTTTGGACGATAAAAAATATTTCAAGTGATATAGAAAGAGCACGTTTGGGGCTTCGCGTGCATATAAAATAATAGTAAATCGGAGTTCGTTTGCTCATAAAAACACCACCCGTAAGGTGCACTGAAAAAATTTCAGCAGATAAGTCTTTCAAAATTCCTTTCACAAACGTTTTCCAAAACAGCCGCTGTTCATAAAAGTTCAAGGTAAAATAGAGATGATAAAGTCTACAGTCATCCAAGAGTACCAAAATATTAATCATTACAGTCATCCAATTAATCAAACAGCAACAGTGATAATCCATGCATCAGCAAGCAACAGCAAAACATCACTCCTTCAAATGTTTTTACGTCCTCCTGCCATTTTGGAAAAATAGCAGCCCCGAAGGGGTGAGAATAATCCCAGTAGTGTGGCAACAAAACCAGTAATATAACAGTATTAACTAGGCACAAAATCATAAACAGTCACTTCAACATATCCTTGTTCCTTTTCCTTTTTCCTTTTCATCATATTCATATATATAGCGCATATAACGCCTTTCCTTTTCATCATATTCATATATTGCGTATATAACGCCTTTCCTTTGCGCTTTTAGCACCGTCGTGCGCGCACTTCACAGTGGAATCAAATATACCCTGGCACCTGAGCTCCATGTGGATTCCAACTGTGGGCCTATGCGGACTGATGCCAAGTGTCCCATACCCCGGTACCTTGGGGATGCCTATATGATGCTTGCTCAAACACATGGTCCTGTACATAACTATTCTAAAACAAGGCCTATATGATCTTGATACATGCATGTCATGCTATGCTTTCACACACAAAGCGTAAAAATGCGGTATGATGTAAGGTGCATGCTTATATACCTTTCATATAGCCATCACGGCACATATACTTTTCATATGCGTTATGCTGCCACATAACGTCTTTACCTCATAATCATATAGCCATCACGGCACATTTTCGGCAGTTTCCTTTCATCATAATGGAACATAATACTTTTACGGAATATGGAGCATCATGTCACAATTTTATACCAGTAGTCAATAGTCACATTAGGTAATATCGCCTGACACTTACCTTGTGTGCCTTAAACAATACCAAACCGCAGCGAAGTATCTCACTTCTTATGCACACCTAAATCAATTACAACCAATCATTTACAGCGGCGATTTACAGCAGAAACAGTGAGCATACAGCAGCGTTTTACAGTGGAAAACAGTGAGCATACAGCAGTGTTTTACAGCAGAGAAACAGTGAGCATACAGCAGTGTTTTACAGCAGAGAAACAGTGAGCATACAGCAGTGTTTTACAGCAGAAAACAGTGACGTTTGTTCTTAAAACAGTGAGCAGAAACAGTGACTTTTTCCTTAAAAACAGTGGGCAGAAACAGTGATGTTTTACTTAAAAACAGTGGACAGAAACAGTGATGTTTTACAGCAGAAAAACAGTAGCACCTTACAGCAGAAACAGTGACCATTTTAAAACAGAAACAGTGACATTTTGGACCTCAAAACAGTGGCAGAACAGTGGCTTTAGACAGTGGCAGAAACAGTGGCATTTGAATGTTAAAACAGTGACATAGTCAATGGCATTTGAACCTCAAAACAGTGGCATAAGTAGTGTTATTTGTGCATCAAAATAGTGGCATGAATGGTTGCATTTGAACATGAAACAGTGACATAGGTAGAGGTATTTGCACATCAAAACAGTGGCATAAAGAGAGATTTTTGAACATTAAGACAGTGGCATAAATGGTGATTAAAACAGTGGCATAAATCATGATTTTTGGACATTAAAACAGTGGCATCAATAGTGGTGTTTGAACATCAATATGGTGGTTATTTTATGCAGAAACAGTGGCTCATTAAGTACTAAAACAGTGAGTATTTTTGGTGCAAAACAGTGACATATGTGACATCAAAACAGTGAGCGTTTTATGCAGAAACAGTGGCACATAATGGACTAAAACAGTGAGTGTTTTTATGAATAAACAGTGGCATGTGATGAACTAAAACAGTGAGCATTTTATATAAAACAGTGGCATCAAAATGGTGAGCTTGTCCAACCGAAACAGTGGCATATGCATCCTCAAAACAGTGGCACTTTTATACAAAACAGTGGCATCAAGATGGTGCTCTTGTCAAACCGAAACAGTGACATTCTTAGCCTCAAAACAGTGGCACATTCATACATAAACAATGGCATATTTCTCCTCAAAACAGTGGCACATTTTTAAAGCATAACCATGAGACTTTCATGCATACAAATCCTCATAAAATAGCTCCATCCTTATTCCTTTACCATACTCATTCAAGAATCCAAAACATATTCAAATAGACATTCAAGAACACACATGATTACACACCATGAAGAGGTCTAAGTTCTAGGCTTACCTCTTGAAGCACACACTTCTTGTTCACACACCACACCTTTCTAGTTCTACCAACAACAAGTCCACACTTCCTAGGAGATGATCTATGCGCATAAATGGTGAGGAGGAACAAACTTGGACAGCTTCAAGGTTGAGGACAAGGCTGGACAGTGAGGGAAGGTGAGTTGTCTTAGCAAAGTTTTTCTTTCTCCAAAGGTTCCTACACTACACGGTTTTGAGGGGGGAATGGAAGAGGGGAAGAAGTTGGCTGCACTTTGTAATGGGGACAGCCCTCTTGGGCGCATATCTTAAAGAGAAGTGAGGAGAGGTTGTCATGATGATGCATCATGAAAATTCTGGTTGCTTGAAGAAGTGGGGCTGCACACAAGGTTTGAACAAGCAAGGGGTTGCTTCTAAAGTACACTATGCACATGCAAGGAGGTGAGGGGAGGTGAGTTCAGATCTGAACAAGGTGCTGCCAAGTCAGAATTTTTCTGCACAAATAGCCAAGCCTTGCGCACATGGTGGAGAGGAAGGAGGTGTCATCATGAGCACATGCTAGGAGGTTCACTAAGTCCACAAGCAAGACAGCTTTGTGGCAGCCAAAAAATCTGCTTTGGAGCTGTCCTTGTGCGCATAAGATGAGAGGTTGCAGCCCCAAAATCCTTCTTTTGATGTATGTGGAAGCAAGGGCAGATTTGGCTCATGATGGACTGCCAAAAGCAAGCAAAAATCTGCACATTTCATCCTCATGATGAGAGGTGTAAGGTGGTTCTCCAAGTCAACACTCAAGGGCAGATTTGTGTCATAAGGAAATCTGATCTATGCCCCTCCATGTGCGCCTAAATAGAGGTGTATGCAGCCCAAAATGATGCTAAGGAGTACATGTGTCTTCCATGCAATGAAGTTGAACTCAAATGGTGCACAAGCTAAGTGATGTGAAGGTCAAACAAGAGGAAAATTGGCAGATTTTTCTAAGTATTTTCTACCTCTTGTGCGCATGAATGAGGGAGAGAATACATCAAGTCAAGTGAAGGTTCCTTGGTACACAAACAACCTTGTTGGACAAGGCTTAGGGGAGGTAAAAGTGGGTTCAACATTGGGCTGAACAAGGTAGGTCCAAAAGCCATCCTTGGGCCATTGGCCACACACACAAAGAACCCAATCACACAAGTCCAAAAGTGACAAGTCCACACACACTAGCCCACTTCCAAAGTCCAATAAACACTAAAGCCTTCTAACACACACTCACATTACTCATATAATTTTAATAAATTTCACATGCCTACATATGCACCCTCCTATGATTTAATTTAAATACTTACATTAGTCTCATCCAAGGATAAAGATCAAACAATTCGCAAGCCATCAAACCTACACCATAAATCCGAATTCTACACATACATCTATAACATATAGTACTTATGTATTTTACTAATTATGCGGGATGTTACAGTACACCTCAACCGTCATGTTCATTTTTCACTGATACGTCTGCCAATTTGAGTCGACATCCACTAACTGCAATAGTGCCTTCATGGTACATATATCTTGTGCCATCCATGGCAATTCCTTCACTTTTCTTTATACATATTACACATAATAATATACACATAATTAGTTCACCTCACTTGTGTTTAGTCAACACTAACTCTTTATGGAATCCACTCCCATATTTCAATACCTCTCACATTACCAATCTATCAGCATCATACTTTCAAGTGGCCAAACCTCGTAGGATTACTCATCACATATTCTATTTGTTTCTCTGCTTGAACCATCCCAATTCATTCAAGTGCACCGCACTTGTCCTGGTCTCATAACGGCTAATCAAACATGACGTATTTAACTCACACATACGTATATCTGTTCCCTTTTCTCAATAGTTCTTCAGGTTCAAAACCTCTCGCCTTGATGAAGTCTATTCACCAAGACCACTTGTACATAATTGTCTTACTATACTACACATATACTTGGAATTTCACCAATCTCATAAGCTCATCTCTATTATATGTTTATTTTTCATAGTACTGCAAAGTTCGTCTATGCTCATATTGTACATATCATAAATTGTACACCACTGTTGCTTATAATACACTTTTCTTTTGACTTTCATCGAAGTCAGATATAATATTTAAATCTGTTTTCCTTATGCCTTCTAATATTCACACTTGACTTACTGCCGTCCTTTGTCCATGGAGCAGTTAACACTGCAGCCACAACATCAGGCTAAATACTCACATTCGGTGCTTCAAGGTTACTACGCAGGCTTCTTACGATAACCACACATGTAACACAAAGGAATGGGTTGATCAGACCCACACTAAGGAATTACATATACAGTAATCGATAAGAATCTACATACAACTATGCAGCACATAACACATCTATATATATTATCAGAGTTCCCTAACAAAACTGCTCTGATACCATAAAATGTAACAGCCCGTTGTACACCGGTATTGTTAACATTAATTATGATATTAAGCGCAGTTACAATCACAGCAATTCATTTATAAAATGCGAATAAAATTTTTCCGATTATTACGCGAACAGTTAAAACATAAAAAGCGTAATAATTAAAAGTTGTGATCGTAACTGTAACACTAACGGAAGACTTACTTAATTTATTTATACACTTTACCTTACTACATACAAGACACTAAGGGGTTCCCATAAACCCACTTAGCTAATTCCTCACTTTTACGTTTTTACCAACTTGACCAGATTCACTAATTACTTTTTCTATGAACACAAAACAAAAATCCAAACCTAGACTTCAGGTTATTCTTTTTCCTTATTCAACTACCTTTCTAACAAGCTATCACACACTCGATTCCGAGCTCGTTAGCTCCGGTTATCGCCGTTTGAAGTTGGACAAACAACATTGTCCACCAACTCCAAAACAGCCCAAAACCTCCAACACTCACCGAATATTCTGCACCTAACCACAAGACCTCTGCCTCTCAAATTTTTACACCATAAACTAGACACCTCAAACATCGATTTGATATATCGTATGCTTAATTTGACCAAGTAATGAAGCGGGAATTAATTTCCCAAAACATACCCAAATCTGCCCACAGGTACAGGCCAGATTGTGCCATCAGCCACCATGGGCTGCGCACACCACCAGTGATTCTAGGATTTTGACACAACGTAGGGGACATCTTAAGCTTCAAAATGGCATATGACACGTCCGAATCGGACCACTATGGAGAGAGATATGCTCTCCCGAAGTTCACCCAAAAACTGCCAATTCTACAGAAAATTCGCCAGAATTTCCTTTATATTTCCTAAAATCCCCAATTTTGCATAAGCTGTTTAACACTACAATTATACCTGAAATCCAGCAAAATCCAGTGGGTGGCACACACAAGGACCAACAATGCCTTGGGGCACTTACAACCCAATCCAATTTACACTTAAAACATAAGCAGTTCACTTTCAATTCTTTATAGTTTCAATCACTAACTTTCAATTTCATGCATAAATCATCATATAGATAATCATAAACCTAAAATAGGCCTAAAGCCCTTCCATCATAATACACATACATCCATGGTATATTTACAATACTGAATTACAATTACACTTACAACTTTAACTTCAATTTATAATAATCCACATATTACAACTTTACTTAACAAATGAATTCATAATTAAAATGACAAATATGATACACTGAAGTAAAATATGCATCACTACTCCACTCATCATCATGCGGGCTTCTTGCCCACTGCTCCCTATCCACTAGTACATCCTGAAATAAATGCCCCGAGACGGGGTGAGATATACGGATATATCTCAGTAACCAAGAGGTTCTGGAGAAAACTCCGCCCAATGGTTCACTTCGATGTATATCAATAATATAAAACACCATCACTGTTATAAAACGGGATAAAGCAAGCGATTTAGAGAAAGAGAGAAATATCAGAAACAACTACGACATGCGGGATGGTAGCTACCAATACCACGTCATGTCCTCGGCTATACGCCTACGGGTACTACCCCTGGCGTGTTCAGAGAACAACCTAAAGCGTGCTAAAATGATGAAAAATACCTTATGGTAGTGCTTAAGAGCGATAAAGCATGCTAAAGCATGCAATGCGAATGGATTTCTGCGTACAACAGTGCACTTTGCTCCAGGCCACTAAAGCGCGCTGCCCAGAAATGAAAGGAATAAATTTTACACCTTATATGCTTATGAGGGCTACTTGGTGAATGATGTTAAGCAAGTAAAATATGTTCCATACTATTTATGAGTTGCAATTAGGTATTTGAATTAATTGAGTACGGAACCAATGGTTATGCAAGAAAGATAAAAGAAAAAGAAAAAATTTATTCATAATTTTAATTCAATTACTGTGATTGTAACTGTAACTATAACTGCATCTAATATCATATGCAATATTAACAAACCAGTTCTAGAACATGATGTTTACAAGTTCATTTTAAGAGGGGAATGCTAGGAATTAACCGTTATATCTTCTGTTGTTGTATTATATTTATTGTTGTATTACTGTTAAATTGCTTGAGTCTTGGTAGTCATTGTATTTGAATTGTTCTTCTTCAATTAGTAACCATAGGTAGTGGTGGGTAGTTATTAGCATTATGTCTAATTACTTTGAACTTTGTCATTGCATTTAAGTTATTCTACTTTTTGAATAGAGATATCAGATACTAGTTATCCTTAAGCTGAATGTTGTGTGGCCAGACATCCTCAATAAAGCCTATCCTTATTCCATTATTGTAGCTAAATTGTCAAAATAAGTAAAACAGGACAAGGTGAACCTGTACATACCAAAGTTTTAATCCTTTCTGCCCTTTGCAATTCCAAACATTTTTCCATGCTATTGAGGGCTGCTTACAAGGTAAAAATCGGCTCGATTCAAACCGTAAACTGGTGAACCGATCAGGTAACCAGTTCAAGTTGCTTAATGGATCAGATATGATGTCGAACCGGTGTGAGCCGATATAAACCGGTATGCCTCGACCGACTTTCATGAAATCCGGTGACCTGCTGGTTTGAAAAAAGTTGGATGCAATATATGATTTTGAAAGAAAAAAAATATAGATCTGGCTCCATCTTGCTTCTGCATCTTCAGCCATATGATGAACGACACTGGATCTCACGACAGACAACAACAAAGGCTTGTTATGTCGGATCTGAGCGGTGGGTGGTGGATCTAGGCACTGGGGTTGCGAACAGGGATAAAGATTGCTTAAGAAGTAATGGGAAAAACTCACGGCAAGCAAAGCTATATTGTAGACAAACTGGTTTTTTTCTTTGCGTGACAGATATGGAGGCTAGGTTTGACTGGTTGATATTCTCCTTTGGGTTAGAAGGGGTTGCGGTCAATGAAAAATTTTAAGGTTGGGAAAGAGGATGAGAAATAGAGAGGCATTTGGCCTTTTCTTTCCTCTCTTTGTTTGAAGTGATTGATTTAATGATTTATGGGCTGGGTAATTTATGTTTGAAGCATATAAATCATTAATAATTTATTTGTTTACGGTGATTTATTATAAGCCCAATAAGTCTATTATTGATTTGTGTCTTATGTTTTAAGTCCATAAATTAGCTATGAAAAAAGCCCATAAATTAAAATGGTGTAGATTTGTAATAAATCAAGGCCTAAATTTGAAATTCACACACACATACATATATATTTATCCGATTTATGTGATTCAACCGTGATCTACCGGTTGAACCCATGATCTGGTGCCCTAATTGATTCAATAACCGAGTCGAATTTTATAACATTGGTCCAAAGGTCATGAGGTTTAGATAAAAGATTCCAAACTATTTTATGCATAAAGACTTCATTATGCATTCAAAGATTAATTACACCTAACCCACCAAGACCACACGGTTTACAAATTTGGTTCCAAGCCACAAGATGGGTTCGACTTCATCACATATTGTTATTGACTTCGTTTTAGGATTTTGTTTTAAAAAAAATCAGTATAGTTAGAAAAATTTATTTTTCTATTACAAGGGGAATTTTTTTCAAAATATTATGTATTTTTTTTCTAAATCTCAAAGTCACTAAATCCTTTTATATATATATATATATATATATATTATTTGAGGTATAATACTTCAAAAATTCTTAACAACGAGTAAAGGTTGCTTGAATTCATGTTTGATTTCGATTAATTTTAAGAGAAAATAATAATTAGAAAAAGCATTCTGGATAAAATTTGAATCGTAAAACACCAAAAAAAAAAAACAAAATTGAATCGTAAACTATTTTAAAAATAAAGATGCATATTAATATTAATATTATATTTCGGGAGGCATAGATGGGCTTGACCATAGCATTCAATTAATATATTCCTAACCCAACCCAATGAATGCTACTGTTAACGATCCCACCGTTGCATTTCTGTTTCTCTCTTTTTTTGTTTCCTTCTCACTCCTACTGACTACGATTAGAACTAGAAGAATCTGGTACGTTGAGTCTCTCTCTCTCTCTCTCTGTGTATCGCCAGATATCTATGGTGTCCTTTCTTTCTCTATATAATTAGCATCGAACTGTAACTCTTAACTCTCTCAAATCACTCATGTATTTCTGTTAGCGGAGAAACGACGCCGTATCCAGATCTCATGGTTTGCGTTTTTCTTATTCTTAATTTCCAGGAATTTTGGATAGCTATACCCGTCGTGCTTTCGTTTTGATTGAATTGTTTTGTGGGCTTTTTTTTTTTGGATATCTTTTTGCTGTTACCATATTGCGTAGTTTTGGTTTTTTGTCGTTTACATAAAAGTGTAGTTTCATAGGTTATCATTCTGTTGTCGTTTAATTTGATGATTTTGCTATTATGGATTGTGGGTAGGACCCATAATTTAGTTTTGTGATCTGCTTCTGGCTTTTTCATAAGGCTGATCTGTGTTACAATAAATGGATCTGATTTGAAACCCTTGATGCTTTATGCTTGAGTTTTGGTACCTTATTATGAAATTTTTATTCTTATGTAGATTTGGTACTGAATGCATCACTGTTGGAGTTAGCTAAGATTCGAAGAACACTTTTGAACATCTGTTGTTGTCTTGTATTCAAGGAAATGGAGTTAAAACCCTTCATATGTTGGGTTTTCATTTCGGTCATTGTCTTTTCTCAAGTTAGCAATGGGTTTTATCTGCCTGGAAGCTATATGCACACTTATTCTGATAGAGATCCTATATATGCCAAAGTTAATTCATTGACCTCTATTGAAACCGAGCTTCCCTTCAGCTACTACAGCCTCCCTTACTGCCCGCCCCTTGGTGGCATAAAGAAAAGTGCTGAGAATCTTGGAGAACTCCTTATGGGTGATCAGATTGATAACTCGCCATACCGTTTTCGGATGAATGTTAATGAGACAATCTACCTCTGCACGACATCGCCGTTGAATGAGCATGAGGTTAAGCTACTCAAACAAAGAACGCGTGATCTGTATCAAGTGAATATGATCCTTGACAACTTGCCAGTTATGAGGTATACTAGTCAAAATGGGGTTAAAATAAGTGGACAGGGTTCCCTGTTGGGTACACTCCATCTGATGGTGGTGCTGATTACATCATTAACCACCTCAAGTTCACTGTCTTGGTTCATGAATATGAAGGAAGTGGGGTTGAGATTATTGGAACTGGGGAGGAAGGTCCGGGTGTTATTACTGAAGCTGACAAGAAGAAGGCTTCTGGATATGAAATAGTTGGTTTTCAGGTTGTCCCTTGTAGTATTAAATTTGATCCTGAAGTCATGACAAAGCTTCACATGTATGATAATGTCTCTGCTATAAGCTGCCCAAATGAGCCTGACAAGTATCAAGTAATAAAAGAGCAAGAAAGGGTATCATTTACATACGAGGTTGAGTTTGTGAAAAGTGATATAAGATGGCCATCACGCTGGGATGCTTATTTGAAGATGGAGGGTTCTCGAGTTCATTGGTTCTACTTGAATTCACTTATGGTTATTTTTTTCCTTGCTGGTATTGTGTTTGTTATTTTCTTAAGAACTGTAAGAAGGGACTTGACGAGGTATGAGGAATTGGACAAAGAGGCACAAGCTCAGATGAACGAGGAGCTTTCTGGATGGAAACTTGTGGTGGGTGATGTATTTAGGGAGCCTGATTGCTCAAAGCTTCTGTGTGTGATGGTTGGAGATGGGGTTCAGATTCTTGGAATGGCTGCTGTTACTATTGTGTTCGCTGCACTTGGTTTCATGTCACCAGCATCCAGAGGAATGCTACTAACAGGGATGAACC
>JAVKPL010006344.1:0-26140 GCA_032173675.1 Gastrolobium villosum
CTCATAAAATCAATTTCTTTTGCATTTATATTATTCATCCGTTTTCAACGGAATTTGTTTTCCGTCCAAAAACTTCACAAAATCAATTTCTTTTGCATTTATTATATTCATCCATTTTCGACGGAATTCATTTTACGTCAAAAATCTTCGACGGAATCCATTTTCCGTCGAAAAACTTCACAAAATCAATTTCTTTTGCATTTATTTTATTCATCCGTTTTCGATGGAATTCATTTTCCGTCAAAAATCTTTGACGGAATCCATTTTCCGTCGAAAAACTTCACAAAATCAATTTCTTTTGCATTTATCTTTTTCATCCATTTTTTACGGAATCCATTTTCCGTCGAAAAACTTCACAAAATCAATTTCTTTTGCATTTATTTTATTCATCCATTTTCGACCGAATTCATTTTCCGTCAAAAATCTTCGACGGAATCCATTTTTCGTCGAAAATCTTCGTAAAATCAATTTCTTTTGCATTTATTTTATTCATCCATTTTCGATGGAATTCATTTTCCGTCAAAAATCTTCGACGGAATCCATTTTCCGTCAAAAATCTTCTACGGAATCCATTTTCTGTCGAAAAACTTCACAAAATCAATTTCTTTTGCATTTATTTTATTCATCCATTTTCGACCGAATTCATTTTCGGTCAAAAATCTTCGACGGAATCCATTTTCCGTCGAAAAACTTCACAAAATCAATTTCTTTTGCATTTATTTTATCATCCATTTTCGACGGAATTCATTTTCCATCAAAAATCTTCGACGGAATCCATTTTCCGTCGAAAAATTTCACAAAATCAATTTCTTTTGCATTTATTTTATTAATCCGTTTTCGACGAAATTCTTTTTCCGTCGTAAAACTTCACAAAATCAATTTCTTTTGCATTTTTTTATTCATCCATTTTCGACGGAATACATTTTTCATCAAAAATCTTCGACGGAATCCATTTTTCATCGAAAAACTTCATAAAATCAATTTCTTTTGCATTTATTTTATTCATCCATTTTCGACGGAATTCATTTTCCGTCCAAAATTTTCGACGGAATCCATTTTCCGTCGAAAAACTTCACAAAATCAATTTCTTTTGCATTTATTTTAATCATCCATTTTCGATGGAATTCATTTTCCGTCAAAAATCTTCGACGGAATCCATTTTCAGTCAAAAATCTTCTACGGAATCCATTTTCCGTCGAAAAACTTCACAAAATCAATTTCTTTTGCATTTATTTTATTCATCCATTTTTGACCGAATTCATTTTCCGTCAAAAGTCTTCGACGGAATCCATTTTTCGTCGAAAATCTTCATAAAATCAATTTCTTTTGCATTTATTTTATTCATCCATTTTCGATGGAATTCATTTTCCGTCAAAAATCTTCGACGGAATCCATTTTCCGTCAAAAATCTTCTACGGAATCCATTTTCCGTCGAAAAACTTCACAAAATCAATTTCTTTTGCATTTATTTTATTCATCCATTTTCGACCGAATTCATTTTCCGTCAAAAATTTTCGACGGAATCCATTTTCCGTCGAAAAACTTCACAAAATCAATTTCTTTTGCATATATTTTAGTCATATGTTTTCGACGGAATACATTTTTCGTCAAAAATCTTCGACCGAATCCATTTTTCGTCGAAAAACTTCAAAAAATCAATTTCTTTTGCATTTATTTTATTCATCCATTTTTTACGGAATTCATTTTCTGTCAAAAATCTTCGACGGAATCCATTTTCCGTCGAAAAACTTCACAAAATCAATTTCTTTTGCATTTATTTTATTCATCCGTTTTCGACGGAATTCATTTTCCGTCAAAAATCTTCACAAAATCAATTTCTTTTGCATTCTTCTTATTAATCCGTTTTCGATGGAATACATTTTTCGTCAAAAATCTTCGACGAAATCCATTTTGCGTCGAAAAACTTTATAAAATCATTTTCTTTTGCTTTTATTTTATTCATCCATTTTCGACGGAATTCATTTTCCGTCAAAAATCTTCGACGGAATCTATTTTCCGTCGAAAAAATTCACAAAATCAATTTCTTTTGTATTTATTTTAGTCATCCGTTTTCGATGGAATACTTTTTTCGTCAAAAATCTTCGACGAAATCCATTTTTCGTCGAAAATTTTCATAAAATCAATTTCTTTTGCATTTATTTTATTCATCCATTTTCGACGAAATTCATTTTCCGTCAAAAATCTTCGACGGAATCCATTTCCCGTCGAAAAACTTCACAAAATCAATTTCTTTTGCATTTATTTTATTCATCCATTTTCGACGGAATTCATTTTCCGTCAAAAATCTTCGACGGAATCCATTTTCTGTCGAAAACTTCACAAAATCAATTTCTTTTGCATTTATTTTATTCATCCATTTTCGACGGAATTCATTTTCCGTCAAAAATCTTCGACGGAATCCATTTTCCGTCGAAAAACATCACAAAATCAATTTCTTTTGCATTTATTTTATTCATCCGTTTTCGACGGAATTCATTTTCCGTCAAAAATCTTCACAAAATCAATTTCTTTTGCATTTATTTTATTAATCCATTTTCGAAGGAATACATTTTTCGTCAAAAATCTTCGACGGAATCCATTTTTCGTCGAAAAACTTTATAAAATCAATTTCTTTTGCATTTATTTTATTCATCCATTTTCGACGGAATTCATTTTCCGTCAAAAATCTTCGACGGAATCCATTTCCCGTCGAAAAACTTCACAAAATCAATTTCTTTTGCATTTATTTTATTCATCCATTTTCGACGGAATTCATTTTCCGTCAAAAATCTTCGACGGAATCCATTTTCCGTCGAAAAATTTCACAAAATCAATTTCTTTTGCATTTATTTTATTAATCCGTTTTCGACGAAATTCTTTTTCCGTCGTAAAACTTCACAAAATTAATTTCTTTTGCATTTATTTTTTTCATCCATTTTCGACGGAATACATTTTTCATCAAAAATCTTCGACGGAATCCATTTTTCATCGAAAAACTTCATAAAATCAATTTCTTTTGCATTTATTTTATTCATCCATTTTCGACGGAATTCATTTTCCGTCTTTTGCAAAATCTTCGACGGAATCCATTTTCCGTCGAAAAACTTCACAAAATCAATTTCTTTTGCATTTATTTTAATCATCCATGTTCGATGGAATTCATTTTCCGTCAAAAATCTTCGACGGAATCCATTTTCCGTCAAAAATCTTCTACGGAATCCATTTTCCGTCGAAAAGCTTGACAAAATCAATTTCTTTTGCATTTATTTTATTCATCCATTTTCGACCGAATTCATTTTCCGTCAAAAATCTTCGACGGAATCCATTTTTCGTCGAAAATCTTCCTAAAATCAATTTCTTTTGTATTTATTTTATTCATCCATTTTCGATGGAATTCATTTTCCGTCAAAAATCTTCGACGGAATCCATTTTCCATCAAAAATCTTCAACGGAATCCATTTTCCGTCAAAAATCTTCTACGGAATCCATTTTCCGTCGAAAAACTTCACAAAATCAATTTCTTTTGCATTTATTTTATTCATCCATTTTCGACCGAATTCATTTTCCGTCAAAAATCTTCGATGGAATCCATTTTCCGTCGAAAAACTTCACAAAATCAATTTCTTTTGCATATATTTTAGTCATCCGTTTTCGACGGAATACATTTTTCGTCAAAAATCTTCGACGGAATCCATTTTCCGTCGAAAAACTTCAAAAAATCAATTTCTTTTGCATTTATTTTATTCATCCATTTTTTACAGAATTCATTTTCGGTCAAAAATCTTCGACGGAATCCATTTTCCGTCGAAAAACATCACAAAATCAATTTCTTTTGCATTTATTTTATTCATCTGTTTTCGACGGAATTCATTTTCCGTCAAAAATCTTCACAAAATCAATTTCTTTTGCATTCTTCTTATTAATCCGTTTTCGATGGAATACATTTTTCGTCAAAAATCTTCGACGAAATCCATTTTGCGTCGAAAAACTTTATAAAATCATTTTCTTTTGCTTTTATTTTATTCATCCATTTTCGACGGAATTCATTTTCCGTCAAAAATCTTCGACGGAATCTATTTTCCGTCGAAAAAATTCACAAAATCAATTTCTTTTGTATTTATTTTAGTAATCCGTTTTCGATGGAATACTTTTTTCGTCAAAAATCTTCGACGAAATCCATTTTTCGTCGAAAATTTTCATAAAATCAATTTCTTTTGCATTTATTTTATTCATCCATTTTCGACGAAATTCATTTTCCGTCAAAAATCTTCGACGGAATCCATTTCCCGTCGAAAAACTTCACAAAATCAATTTCTTTTGCATTTATTTTATTCATCCATTTTCGAAATTCATTTTCCGTCAAAAATCTTCGACGGAATCCATTTTCTGTCGAAAACTTCACAAAATCAATTTCTTTTGCATTTATTTTATTCATCCATTTTCGACGGAATTCATTTTCCGTCAAAAATCTTCGACGGAATCCATTTTCCGTCGAAAAACATCACAAAATCAATTTCTTTTGCATTTATTTTATTCATCCGTTTTCGACGGAATTCATTTTCCGTCAAAAATCTTCACAAAATCAATTTCTTTTGCATTTATTTTATTAATCCGTTTTCGAAGGAATACATTTTTCGTCAAAAATCTTCGACGGAATCCATTTTTCGTCGAAAAACTTTATAAAATCAATTTCTTTTGCATTTATTTTATTCATCCATTTTCGACGGAATTCATTTTCCGTCAAAAATCTTCGACGGAATCCATTTCCCGTCGAAAAACTTCACAAAATCAATTTCTTTTGCATTTATTTTATTCATCCATTTTCGACGGAATTCATTTTCCGTCAAAAATCTTCGACGGAATCCATTTTCCGTCGAAAAATTTCACAAAATCAATTTCTTTTGCATTTATTTTATTAATCCGTTTTCGACGAAATTCTTTTTCCGTCGTAAAACTTCACAAAATTAATTTCTTTTGCATTTATTTTTTTCATCCATTTTCGACGGAATACATTTTTCATCAAAAATCTTCGACGGAATCCATTTTTCATCGAAAAACTTCATAAAATCAATTTCTTTTGCATTTATTTTATTCATCCATTTTCGACGGAATTCATTTTCCGTCCAAAATCTTCGACGGAATCCATTTTCCGTCGAAAAACTTCACAAAATCAATTTCTTTTGCATTTATTTTAATCATCCATGTTCGATGGAATTCATTTTCAGTCAAAAATCTTCGACGGAATCCATTTTCCGTCAAAAATCTTCTACGGAATCCATTTTCCGTCGAAAAGCTTGACAAAATCAATTTCTTTTGCATTTATTTTATTCATCCATTTTCGACCGAATTCATTTTCCGTCAAAAATCTTCGACGGAATCCATTTTTCGTCGAAAATCTTCCTAAAATCAATTTCTTTTGTATTTATTTTATTCATGCATTTTCGATGGAATTCATTTTCCGTCAAAAATCTTCGACGGAATCCATTTTCCATCAAAAATCTTCAACGGAATCCATTTTCCGTCAAAAATCTTCTACGGAATCCATTTTCCGTCGAAAAACTTCACAAAATCAATTTCTTTTGCATTTATTTTATTCATCCATTTTCGACGGAATTCATTTTCCGTCCAAAATTTTCGACGGAATCCATTTTCCGTCGAAAAACTTCACAAAATCAATTTCTTTTGCATTTATTTTAATCATCCATTTTCGATGGAATTCATTTTCCGTCAAAAATCTTCGACGGAATCCATTTTCAGTCAAAAATCTTCTACGGAATCCATTTTCCGTCGAAAAACTTCACAAAATCAATTTCTTTTGCATTTATTTTATTCATCCATTTTTGACCGAATTCATTTTCCGTCAAAAGTCTTCGACGGAATCCATTTTTCGTCGAAAATCTTCATAAAATCAATTTCTTTTGCATTTATTTTATTCATCCATTTTCGATGGAATTCATTTTCCGTCAAAAATCTTCGACGGAATCCATTTTCCGTCAAAAATCTTCTACGGAATCCATTTTCCGTCGAAAAACTTCACAAAATCCATTTCTTTTGCATTTATTTTATTCATCCATTTTCGACCGAATTCATTTTCCGTCAAAAATTTTTGACGGAATCCATTTTCCGTCGAAAAACTTCACAAAATCAATTTCTTTTGCATATATTTTAGTGATATGTTTTCGACGGAATACATTTTTCGTCAAAAATCTTCGACCGAATCCATTTTTCGTCGAAAAACTTCAAAAAATCAATTTCTTTTGCATTTATTTTATTCATCCATTTTTTACGGAATTCATTTTCGGTCAAAAATCTTCGACGGAATCCATTTTCCGTCGAAAAACATCACAAAATCAATTTCTTTTGCATTTATTTTATTCATCTGTTTTCGACGGAATTCATTTTCCGTCAAAAATCTTCACAAAATCAATTTCTTTTGCATTCTTCTTATTAATCCGTTTTCGATGGAATACATTTTTCGTCAAAAATCTTCGACGAAATCCATTTTGCGTCGAAAAACTTTATAAAATCATTTTCTTTTGCTTTTATTTTATTCATCCATTTTCGACGGAATTCATTTTCCGTCAAAAATCTTCGACGGAATCTATTTTCCGTCGAAAAAATTCACAAAATCAATTTCTTTTGTATTTATTTTAGTAATCCGTTTTCGATGGAATACTTTTTTCGTCAAAAATCTTCGACGAAATCCATTTTTCGTCGAAAATTTTCATAAAATCAATTTCTTTTGCATTTATTTTATTCATCCATTTTCGACGAAATTCATTTTCCGTCAAAAATCTTCGACGGAATCCATTTCCCGTCGAAAAACTTCACAAAATCAATTTCTTTTGCATTTATTTTATTCATCCATTTTCGACGGAATTCATTTTCCGTCAAAAATCTTCGACGGAATCCATTTTCTGTCGAAAACTTCGCAAAATCAATTTCTTTTGCATTTATTTTATTCATCCATTTTCGACGGAATTCATTTTCCGTCAAAAATCTTCGACGGAATCCATTTTCCGTCGAAAAACATCACAAAATCAATTTCTTTTGCATTTATTTTATTCATCCATTTTCGACGGAATTCATTTTCCGTCAAAAATCTTCACAAAATCAATTTCTTTTGCATTTATTTTATTAATCCGTTTTCGAAGGAATACATTTTTCGTCAAAAATCTTCGACGGAATCCATTTTTCGTCGAAAAACTTTATAAAATCAATTTCTTTTGCATTTATTTTATTCATCCATTTTCGACGGAATTCATTTTCCGTCAAAAATCTTCGACGGAATCCATTTCCCGTCGAAAAACTTCACAAAATCAATTTCTTTTGCATTTATTTTATTCATCCATTTTCGACGGAATTCATTTTCCGTCAAAAATCTTCGACGGAATCCATTTTCCGTCGAAAAATTTCACAAAATCAATTTCTTTTGCATTTATTTTATTAATCCGTTTTCGACGAAATTCTTTTTCCGTCGTAAAACTTCACAAAATTAATTTCTTTTGCATTTATTTTTTTCATCCATTTTCGACGGAATACATTTTTCATCAAAAATCTTCGACGGAATCCATTTTTCATCGAAAAACTTCATAAAATCAATTTCTTTTGCATTTATTTTATTCATCCATTTTCGACGGAATTCATTTTCCGTCCAAAATCTTCGACGGAATCCATTTTCCGTCGAAAAACTTCACAAAATCAATTTCTTTTGCATTTATTTTAATCATCCATGTTCGATGGAATTCATTTTCAGTCAAAAATCTTCGACGGAATCCATTTTCCGTCAAAAATCTTCTACGGAATCCATTTTCCGTCGAAAAGCTTGACAAAATCAATTTCTTTTGCATTTATTTTATTCATCCATTTTCGACCGAATTCATTTTCCGTCAAAAATCTTCGACGGAATCCATTTTTCGTCGAAAATCTTCCTAAAATCAATTTCTTTTGTATTTATTTTATTCATCCATTTTCGATGGAATTCATTTTCCGTCAAAAATCTTCGACGGAATCCATTTTCCATCAAAAATCTTCAACGGAATCCATTTTCCGTCAAAAATCTTCTACGGAATCCATTTTCCGTCGAAAAACTTCACAAAATCAATTTCTTTTGCATTTATTTTATTCATCCATTTTCGACCGAATTCATTTTCCGAATCTTCGACGGAATCCATTTTCCGTCGAAAAACTTCACAAAATCAATTTCTTTTGCATATATTTTAGTCATCCGTTTTCGACAGAATACATTTTTCGTCAAAAATCTTCGACGGAATCCATTTTCCGTCGAAAAACTTCACAAAATCTATTTCTTTTGCATTTATTTTATTCATCCATTTTCGACGGAATGCATTTTCCGTCAAAAATCTTCGTCGGAATCCATTTTCCGTCGAAAAATTTCACAAAATCTATTTCTTTTGCATTTATTTTATTAATCTGTTTTCGACGCAATTCTTTTTCCGTCGTAAAACTTCACAAAATCAATTTCTTTTGCATTTATTTTAATCATCCATGTTCGATGGAATTCATTTTCCGTCAACAATCTTCGACGGAATCCATTTGCCGTCAAAAATCTTCTACGGAATCCATTTTCCGTCGAAAAGCTTGTCAAAATCAATTTCTTTTGCATTTATTTTATTCATCCATTTTCGACCGAATTCATTTTCCGTCAAAAATCTTCGACGGAATCCATTTTTCGTCGAAAATCTTCCTAAAATCAATTTCTTTTGCATTTATTTTATTCATCCATTTTCGATGGAATTCATTTTCCGTCAAAAATCTTCGACGGAATCCATTTTCCATCAAAAATCTTCAACGGAATCCATTTTCCGTCAAAAATCTTCTACGGAATCCATTTTCCGTCGAAAAACTTCACAAAATCAATTTCTTTTGCATTTATTTTATTCATCCATTTTCGACCGAATTCATTTTCCGTCAAAAATCTTCGATGGAATCCATTTTCCGTCGAAAAACTTCACAAAATAAATTTCTTTTGCATATATTTTAGTCATCCGTTTTCGACGGAATACATTTTTCGTCAAAAATCTTCGACGGAATCCATTTTCCGTCGAAAAGCTTGACAAAATCAATTTCTTTTGCATTTATTTTATTCATCCTTTTTCGACCGAATTCATTTTCCGTCAAAAATCTTCGACGGAATCCATTTTTCGTCGAAAATCTTCCTAAAATCAATTTCTTTTGCATTTATTTTATTCATCCGTTTTCGACGGAATTCATTTTCCGTCAAAAATCTTCACAAAATCAATTTCTTTTGCATTTATTTTATTAATCCGTTTTCGACGGAATACATTTTTCGTCAAAAATCTTCGACGGAATCCATTTTTCGTCGAAAAACTTTATAAAATCAATTTGTTTTGCATTTATTTTATTCATCCATTTTCGACGGAATTCATTTTCCGTCAAAAATCTTCGACGGAATCCATTTCCCGTCGAAAAACTTCACAAAATCAATTTCTTTTGCATTTATTTTTTTCATCCATTTTCGACGGAATTCATTTTCCGTCAAAAATCTTCGACGGAATCCATTTTCCGTCGAAAAATTTCACAAAATCAATTTCTTTTGCATTTATTTTATTAATCCGTTTTCGACGAAATTCTTTTTCCGTCGTAAAACTTCACAAAATTAATTTCTTTTGCATTTATTTTATTCATCCATTTTCGACGGAATACATTTTTCATCAAAAATCTTCGACGGAATCCATTTTTCATCGAAAAACTTCATAAAATCAATTTCTTATGCATTTATTTTATTCATCCATTTGCGACGGAATTCATTTTCGACGGAATCCATTTTCCGTCGAAAAACTTCACAAAATCAATTTCTTTTGCATTTATTTTAATCATCCATGTTCGATGGAATTCATTTTCCGTCAAAAATCTTCGACGGAATCCATTTTCCGTCAAAAATCTTCTACGGAATCCATTTTCCGTCGAAAAGCTTGACAAAATCAATTTCTTTTGCATTTATTTTATTCATCCATTTTCGACCGAATTCATTTTCCGTCAAAAATCTTCGACGGAATCCATTTTTCGTCGAAAATCTTCCTAAAATCAATTTCTTTTGCATTTATTTTATTCATCCATTTTCGATGGAATTCATTTTCCGTCAAAAATCTTCGACGGAATCCATTTTCCGTCGAAAAACTTCACAAAATCAATTTCTTTTGCATTTATTTTATTCATCCATTTTCGACCGAATTCATTTTCCGTCAAAAATCTTCGACGGAATCCATTTTCCGTCGAAAAACTTCACAAAATCAATTTCTTTTGCATATATTTTAGTCATCCGTTTTCGACGGAATACATTTTTCGTCAAAAATCTTCGACGGAATCCATTTTCCGTCAAAAAACTTCACAAAATCTATTTCTTTTGCATTTATTTTATTCATCCATTTTCGACGGAATGCATTTTCCGTCAAAAATCTTCGACGGAATCCATTTTCCGTCGAAAAATTTCACAAAATCAATTTCTTTTGCATTTATTTTATTAATCCGTTTTCGACGCAATTCTTTTTCCGTCGTAAAACTTCACAAAATCAATTTCTTTTGCAATTATTTTATTCATCCATTTTCAACGGAATACATTTTTCGTCAAAAATCTTCGACGGAATCCATTTCTCATCGAAAAACTTCATAAAATCAATTTCTTTTGCATTTATTTTATTCATCCATTTTCGACGGAATTCATTTTCCGTCCAAAATCTTCGACGGAATCCATTTTCCGTCGAAAAACTTCACAAAATCAATTTCTTTTGCATTTATTTTAATCATCCATTTTCGATAGAATTCTTTTTCCGTCAAAAATCTTCGACGCAATCCATTTTCCGTCAAAAATCTTCACAAAATCAATTTCTTTTGCATTTATTTTATTATTCCGTGTTCGACGAAATTCTTTTTCCGTCGAAAAACTTCACAAAATCAATTTCTTTTGCATTTATTTTAATCATCCGTTTTCGACGGTAAACATTTTTCGTCAAAAATCTTCGACGGAATCCTTTTTTCGTCGAAAAACCTCATAAAATCAATTTCTTTTGCATTTATTTTATTCATCCGTTTTCAACGGATTTTGTTTTCCGTCCAAAAACTTCACAAAATCAATTTCTTTTGCATTTATTATATTCAACCATTTTCGACGGAATTCATTTTACGTCAAAAATCTTCGACGGAATCCATTTTCCGTTGAAAAACTTCACAAAATCAATTTCTTTTGCATTTATTTTATTCATCCGTTTTCGATGGAATTCATTTTCCGTCAAAAATCTTTGACGGAATCCATTTTCCGTCGAAAAACTTCCCAAAATCAATTTCTTTTGCATTTATTTTATTCATCTGTTTTCGACGAAATTCATTTTCCGTCAAAAATCTTCGACGGAATCCATTTTCCATAAAAATCTTCTACGGAATCCATTTTCCGTCGAAAAACTTCGAAAAATCAATTTCTTTTGCATTTATTTTATTATTCCGTTTTCGACGAAATTCTTTTTCCGTCGAAAAACTTAACAAAATTAATTTCTTTTGCATTTATTTTATTCATCCGTTTCGACGAAATACATTTTTCGTCAAAAATCTTCGACGGAATCCATTTTTCGTCGAAAAACCTCATAAAATCAATTTCTTTTGCATTTATTTTATTCATCCGTTTTCAACGGAATTTGTTTTCCGTCCAAAAACTTCACAAAATCAATTTCTTTTGCATTTATTATATTCATCCATTTTCAACGGAATTCATTTTCCGTCAAAAATCTTCGACAGAATCTATTTTCGGTCGAAAAACTTCACAAAATCAATTTCATTTGCATTTATTATATTCATCCATTTTCGACGGAATTCATTTTACGTCAAAAATCTTCGACGGAATCCGTTTTCCGTCGAAAAACTTCACAAAATCAATTTCTTTTGCATTTATTTTATTTATCCGTTTTCGATGGAATTCATTTTCCGTCAAAAATCTTTGACGGAATCCATTTTCCATCGAAAAACTTCCCAAAATCAATTTCTTTTGCATTTATTTTATTCATCCGTATTCGACGGAATTTATTTTCAGTCAAAAATCTTCTACGGAATCCATTTTCCGTCAAAATCTTCTACGGAATCCATTTTCCTTCGAAAAACTTCTCAAAATCAATTTCTTTTGCATTTATTTTATTCATCCGTTTTCGACGGAATACATTTTTCGTCAAAAATCTTCAACGGAATACATTTTTCATCGAAAAATTAAAAAAATCAATTTCTTTTGCATTTATTTTATTCATCCATTTTCAACGGAATTCATTTTCCGTCAAAAAATTTCGACGGAATCCATTTTCCGTCGAAAAACTTCATAAAATCAATTTCTTTTGCATTTATTTTATTCATCCATTTTCTTCGGAATCCGTTTTCCATCGAAAAATTTCACAATATCAATTTCTTTTGCATTTATTTTATTCATCCATTTTCGACGGCATTCATTTTCCGTCGAAAAACTTCACAAAATAAATTTCTTTTGCATTAATTTAATTCATCCATTTTCGACGGAATACATTTTTCGTCAAAAATCTTCGACGGAATCCATTTTTCGTCGAAAAACATTATAAAATCAATTTCTTTTGCTTTTATTTTATTCATCCATTTTCGACGGAATTTATTTTCCGTCAAAAATCTTCGACGGAATCTATTTTCCATCGAAAAAATTCACAAAATCAATTTCTTTTGCATTTATTTTAGTCATTCGTTTTCGATGGAATACTTTTTTCGTCAAAAATCTTCGACGAAATCCATTTTTCGTCGAAAATTTTCATAAAATCAATTTCTTTTGCATTTATTTTATTCATCCATTTTTGACGAAATTCATTTTCCGTCAAAACTTCACAAAACCAATTTCTTTTGCATTTATTTTATTCATCCATTTTCGACGGAATACATTTTTTGTCAAAAATCTTCGACGGAATCCATTTTTCATCGAAAAACTTCATAAAATCAATTTCTTTTGCATTCGAAAAACTTCATAAAATCAATTTCTTTTGCATTTCCAAATTTATTCATCCGTTTTCGACGGAATTCATTTTTCCGTCAAAAATCTTCTACGGAATCCATTTTCCGTCGAAAAACTTCACAAAATCAATTTCTTTTGCATTTATTTTATTCATCCATTTTCGACCGAACTCATTTTCCGTCAAAAATCTTCGACGGAATCCATTTTTCGTCGAAAATCTTCATAAAAGCAATTTCTTTTGCATTTATTTTATTCATCCATTTTCGAAGGAATTCATTTTCCGTCAAAAATCTTCGACGGAATCCATTTTCCGTCAAAAATCTTCCACGGAATCCATTTTCCGTCGAAAAACTTCACAAAACCAATTTCTTTTGCATTTATTTTATTCATCCATTTTCGACCGAATTCATTTTCCGTCAAAAATCTTCGACGGAATCCATTTTCCGTCGAAAAACTTCACAAAATCAATTTCTTTTGCATATATTTTAGTCATCCGTTTTCGATGGAATACATTTTTCGTCAAAAATGTTCGACCGAATCCATTTTTCGTCGAAAAACTTCAAAAAATCAATTTCTTTTGCATTTATTTTATTCATCCATTTTTTACGGAATTCATTTTCTGTCAAAAATCTTCGACGGTATCCATTTTCCGTCGAAAAACTTCACAAAATCAATTTCTTTTGCATTTATTTTATTCATCCGTTTTCGACGGAATTCATTTTCCGTCAAAAATCTTCACAAAATCAATTTCTTTTGCTTTTATTTTATTAATCCGTTTTCGACGGAAAACATTTTTCGTCAAAAATCTTCAACGGAATCCATTTTTCGTCGAAAAACTTCATAAAGTCCATTTCTTTTGCATTTATTTTATTCATCAGTTTTCGACGGAATTCATTTTCCGTCAAAAATCTTCGACGGAATCCATTTTCCATCAAAAATCTTCTACGGAATCCATTTTCCGTCGAAAAACTTCAAAAAATCAATTTCTTTTGCATTTATTTTATTATTCCGTTTTCGACGAAATTCTTTTTCCGTCGAAAAAATTCACAAAATCAATTTCTTTTGCATTTATTTTAATCATCCGCTTTCGACGGTATACATTTTTCGTCAAAAATCTTCGACGGAATCCTTTTTGCGTCGAAAAACCTCATAAAATCAATTTCTTTTGCATTTATTTTATTCATCCGTTTTCAACGGAATTTGTTTTCCGTCCAAAAACTTCACAAAATCAATTTCTTTTGCATTTATTATATTCAACCATTTTCGACGGAATTCATTTTACGTCAAAAATCTTCGACGGAATCCATTTTCCGTCGAAAAACTTCACAAAATCAATTTCTTTTGCATTTATTTTATTTATCCGTTTTCGATGGAATTCATTTTCCGTCAAAAATCTTTGACGGAATCCATTTTCCGTCGAAAAACTTCCCAAAATCAATTTCTTTTGCATTTATTTTATTCATCCGTATTCGACGGAATTCATTTTCCGTCAAAAATCTTCGACGGAATCCATTTTCCATTAAAAATCTTCTACGGAATCCATTTTCCGTCGAAAAACTTCAAAAAATCAATTTCTTTTGCATTTACTTTATTATTCCGTTTTCGACGAAATTCTTTTTCCGTCAAAAAACTTCACAAAATTAATTTCTTTTGCATTTATTTTATTCATCCGTTTTCGACGGAATCCATTTTTCGTCGAAAAACCTCATAAAATCAATTTCTTTTGCATTTATTTTATTCATCCGTTTTCAACGGAATTTGTTTTCCGTCCAAAAACTTCACAAAATCAATTTCTTTTACATTTATTATATTCATCCATTTTCGACGGAATTCATTTTATGTCAAAAATCTTCGACGGAATCCATTTTCCGTCGAAAAACTTCACAAAATCAATTTCTTTTGCATTTATTTTATTCATCCGTTTTCGATGGAATTCATTTTCCGTCAAAAATCTTTGACGGAATCCTTTTTCCGTCGAAAAACTTCCCAAAATCAATTTCTTTTGCATTTATTTTATTCATCCGTTTTCGACGGAATTCATTTTCCGTCAAAAATCTTCGACGGAATCCATTTTCCATCAAAAATCTTCTACGGAATCCATTTTTCGTCGAAAAACTTCAAAAAATCAATTTCTTTTACATTTACTTTATTAATCCATGTTCGACGGAATTCATTTTCCATTGAAAAACTTCACAAAATAAATTTCTTTTTCACTAATTTAATTCATTCATTTTCGACGGAATACATTTTCTATCAAAAATCTTCGACGGAATCCATTTTCCGTCGAAAAACTTCACAAAATCAATTTATTTTGCATTTATTTTATTCATCCATTTTCGACGGAATTCGTTTTCCGTAAAAAATCTTCGACAGAATCCATTTTACGTCAAAAAACTTCACAAAATCAATTTCTTTTGCATTTATTTTATTCATCCATTTTCGATGGAATTCATTTTCCGTCAAAAATCTTCGACGGAATCCATTTTCCGTCAAAAATCTTCTACGGAATCCATTTTCCGTCGAAAAACTTCACAAAATCAATTTCTTTTGCATTTATTTTATTCATCCGTTTTCGACGGAATACATTTTGCGTCAAAAATCTTCATCGAAATCCAATTTTCGTCTAAAAATTAATAAAATCAATTTCTTTTGCATTTATTTTATTCATCCATTTTCAACGGAATTCATTTTCCGTCAAAAATCTTCGACAGAATCCATTTTTCGTCAAAATTTTTCATAAAATCAATTTCTTTTGCATTTATTTTTTTCATCCATTTTCGACGGAATCCGTTTTCCATCTAAAAATTTCACAATATCAATTTCTTTTGCATTTAGTTTATTCATCCATTTTCTACGGAATTCAATTTCCGTCGAAAATCTTCACAAAATAAATTTCTTTTGCATTAATTTAATTCATCCATTTTCGACGGAATACATTTTCCGTCAAAAATCTTCAACGGAATCCATTTTCCGTAGGAAAACTTACAAAATAAATTTCCTTTGCATTTATTTTATTCATCCATTTTTGACGGAATTTATTTTTCTTCGAAAATCTTCGACAGAATCTATTTTCCGTCGAAAAACTTCACAAAATCAATTTCTTTTGCATTTATTTTATTCATCCGTTTTCGACGGAATTCATTTTCCGTCAAAAATCTTCGACGGAATCCATTTTCCGTAAAAAATATTCGACGGAATCCATTTTCTGTCAAAATTCTTCGACGGAATCCATTTTCCGTCGAAAATCTTCACAATATCAATTTCTTTTGCATTTATTTTATTCATCCATTTTCGACGGAATTCATTTTCCGTCAAAAATCTTTGACGGAATCCATTTTCCGTCGAAAAACATCCCAAAATCAATTTCTTTTGCATTTATTTTATTCATCCGTTTTCGACGGAATTCATTTTCCGTCAAAAATCTTCGACGGAATCCATTTTCCATCAAAAATCTTCTCCGGAATCCATTTTTCGTCGAAAAACTTCAAAAAATCAATTTCTTTTACATTTATTTTATTAATCCATGTTCGAAGGAATTCATTTTCCGTTGAAAAACTTCACAAAATAAATTTCTTTTGCACTAATTTAATTCATTCATTTTCGACGGAATACATTTTCTATCAAAAATCTTCGACGAAATCCATTTTCCGTCGAAAAACTTCACAAAATCAAATTCTTTTGCATTTATTTTATTCATCCATTTTCGACGGAATTCATTTTCCGTAAAAAATCTTCGACAGAATTCATTTTCTGTCAAAATTCTTCGACGGAATCCATTTTCCGTCGAAAATCTTCACAAAATCAATTTCTTTTGCATTTATTTTATTCATCCGTTTTCGACGGAATACATTTTTCGTCAAAAATCTTCGACGGAATCCATTTTTCGTCGAAAAACTTCATAAAATCAACTTCTTTTGCATTTATTTTATTCATCCATTTTCGAAGGAATTTATTTTTCGTCAAAAATCTTCGACAGAATCCATTATCCGAAGAAAAACTTCATAAAATCAACTTCTTTTGCATTTATTTTATTCATCCGTTTTCAATGGAATTCATTTTCCGTCAAAAATCTTCGACGGAATCCATTTTTCGTCAAAAATATTCTACGGAATCCATTTTCCGTCAAAATTCTTCCACGGAATCCATTTTCCGTCGAAAATCTTCACAAAATCAATTTCTTTTGCATTTATTTTATTCAGCCATTTTCGACGGAATCCATTTTCCTTCGAAAAACTTTACAAAATCAAAATATTTTCCAATATATTTTATTCATCTGTTTTCGACGGGATTCGTTTTCCGTAAAAAATCTTCGACGGATTTCGTTTTTCGTCGAGAAACTTCACAAAATCAATTTCTTTTCCATTAATTTTATTCATCCGTTTTCAACGGAATCCATTTTCCTTCGAAAAACAACACAAAATCAATTTCTTTTGCATTTATTTTATTCATCCATTTTTGACGGAATCCATTTTCCGTCAAAAAACTTCACAAAATGTATTTCATTTCCATTTATCTTTTTCATCCGTTTTCGACGGAATTCATTTTCCGTCGAAAAACTTCACAAAATCAATTTCTTTTGCATTTATTTTATTAATCCATTTTCGACGGAATTCGTTTTCCGTCGAAAAACGTCACAAAATAAATTTCTTTTGCATTAATTTTATTCATCCATTTTCGACGGAATACATTTTCCATCAAAAATCGTCGAAGAATTTCCATTTTTTGTCTAAAAACTTCACAAAATCAAATTCTTTTGCATTTATTTTATTCATCCGTTTTCGATGGAATTCATTTTCCGTCAAAAATATTCGACGGAATCCATTTTCAATCAAAAATCTTCTACGGAATCCATTTTCCGTCGAAAAACTTCACAAAATCAATTTCTTTTGCATTTATTTTATTCATCCATTTTCGACAGAATTCATTTTCCGTCGAAAATCTTTTCAACGGAATCCATTTTCCGTCGAAAAACTACACAAAATTAATTTCTTTTGCATTTATTTTATTCATCCATTTTCGATGGAATTCATTTTCCGTCAAAAAACTTCGACGGAATCCATTTTCCGTCAAAAATATTCTACGGAATCCATTTTCCGTCGAAAAACTTCACAAAATCAATCTCTTTTACATTTATTTTTTTCATCTGTTTTCGACAGATTTCATTTTCCGTCAAAAATCTTCGACGGAATCCTTTTTTGATCAAAAAACTTCACAAAATCAATTTCTTTTGCATTTATTTTATTAATCCGTTTTCGACGAAATTCTTTTTCCGTCGAAAAACTTCACAAAATCAATTTCTTTTGCATTTATTTTATTCATCCATTTTCGACGGAATACATTTTTCGTCAAAAATCCATTTTTCATCGAAAAACTTCATAAAATCAATTTCTTTTGCATTTATTTTATTCATCCATTTTCGACGGAATTCATTTTCCGCCCAAAATCTTCGACGGAATCCATTTCCCGTCGAAAAACTTCACAAAATCAATTTCTTTTGCATATATTTTATTCATCCATTTTCTACGGAATCCATTTTTCGTCGAAAAACTTCATAAAATCAATTTCTTTTGCTTTTATTTTATTCATCTATTTTTGACGGAATTCATTTTCCGTCAAAAATGTTCGACGGAATCTATTTTCCGTCGAAAATATTCGACGGAATCCATTTTCTGTCAAAGTTCTTCGACGGAATCCATTTTCCGTCGAATATCTTCACAAAATCAATTTCTTTTGCATTTATTTTATTCATCCGTTTTCGACGGAATACATTTTTCGTCAAAAATCTTCGACGGAATCCATTTTTCGTCGAAAAACTTCATAAAATCAACTTCTTTTGCATTTATTTTATCCATCCATTTTCGACGGAATTTATTTTTCGTCAAAAATCTTCGACAGAATCCATTTTTTGACGAAAAACTTCATAAAATCAACTTCTTTTGCATTTATTTTATTGATCCATTTTCAATGGAATTAATTTTCCGTCAAAAATCTTCGACGGAATCCATTTTCCGTCAAAAATATTCGACGGAATCCATTTTCCGTCAAAATTCTTCGACGGAATAAATTTTCCGTCGAAAATCTTCCCAAAATCAATGTCTTTTTCATTTATTTTATTTGTCCGTTTTCGATGGAATTCATTTTTCGTCAAAAATCTTTTACGGAATCCTTTTTCCATCTAAAAACTTCACAAAATCAATTTCTTTTGCATTTTTATTCATCCGCTTTCGACAGAATTTGTTTTCCGTCGCAAAACTTCACAAAGTGAATTTCTTTTGCATTTGTTTTATTCATCCATTTTTGACGGAATTCATTTTCCGTCAAAAATCTTCGACGGAATCCATTTTCCGTGGAAAAACTTCACAAAATCAATTTCTTTTGCACTTATTTTATTCATCCAATTTCGACGGAATTCATTTTCCATCAAAAATCTTCACAAAATCAATTTCTATTGCATTTATTTTATTCATCCATTTTCGACAGAATTCTTTTTCGTCAAAAATCTTCGACGGAATCCATTTTCCGTCGAAAAACTTCACAAAATCAATTTCTTTTGCATTTATTTTATTCATCCGGTTTCGATGGAATTCATTTTCCGTCAAAAATCTTCGACGGAATCCATTTTCCGTCCAAAATCTTCTACGGAATCCATTTTCTGACAAAAACTTCACAAAATCAATTTGTTTTGCATTTATTTTATTCATCCGTTATCGACGGAATACGTTTTCCGTCACAAAATCTTCACAAAATTAATTTCTTTTGCATTTATTTTATTCATCCATTTTCAACGGAATTCATTTTCCGTCGAAAAACTTCACAAAATGAATTTCTTTTGCATTTATTTTATTCATCCGTTTTTGACGGAATACATTTTTCGTCAAAAATCTTCGACGGAATCCATTTTTCGTCGAAAAACTTCATAACATCAATTTCTTTTACATTTATTTTATTCATCCATTTTTGACGGAATTCATTTTCCGTCAAAAATCTTCGACAGAATCTATTTTCCGTCGAAAAACTTCACAAAATCAATTTCTTTTGCATTTATTTTATTCAGCCATATTCGACGGAATTCATTTTCCGTCAAAAATCTTCGACGGAATCCATTTTCCGTCAAAAATCATCGACGGAATCCATTTTCTGTCGAAAAACTTCACAAAATCAATTTCTTTTGCATTTATTTTATTCATCCGTTTTCGATGGAATTCATTTTCCATCAAAAATCTTCGACGGAATCCATTTTCCGTCCAAAATCTTCTACGGAATCCATTTTCCGTCGAAAAACTTCACAAAATCAATTTCTTTTGCATTTATTTTATTCATCCATTTTCGACGGAATTCATTTTCCGTCAAAAATCATCGACGGAATCCATTTTCTGTCGAAAAACTTCACAAAATCCATTTCTTTTGCATTTATTTTATTCATCCGTTTTCGATGGAATTCATTTTCCATCAAAAATCTTCGACGGAATCCATTTTCCGTCAAAAATCTTCTACGAAATCCATTTTTCGTCGAAAAACTTCACAAAATCAATTTCTTTTGCATTTATTTTATTCATCCATTTTCGACGGAATTCATTTTCCGTCAAAAATCTTCACAAAATCAATTTCTTTTGCATTTATTTTATTCATTTATTTTTGACAGAATATATTTTTCGTCAAAAATCTTCGACGGAATCCATTTTTCGTCGAAAAACTTCATAAAATCAATTTCTTTTGCATTTATTTTATTCATCCATTTTTGACGGAATTCATTTTCCGTCAAAAATCTTCGACGGAATCCATTTTCCGTCGAAAAACTTCACAAAATCAATTTCTTTTACATTTATTTTATTCATCCGTTTTTGACGGAATACATTTTTCGTCAAAAATCTTCGACGGAATCCATTTTTCGTCGAAAAACTTCATAACATCAATTTCTTTTACATTTATTTTATTCATCCATTTTGGACGGAATTCATTTTCCGTCAAAAATCTTCGACGGAATCTATTTTCCGTCGAAAAACTTCACAAAATCAATTTCTTTTGCATTTATTTTATTCAGCCATATTCGACGGAATTCATTTTCCGTCAAAAATCTTCGACGGAATCCATTTTCCGTCAAAAATCATCGACGGAATCCATTTTCTGTCGAAAAACTTCACAAAATCAATTTCTTTTGCATTTATTTTATTCATCCGTTTTCGATGGAATTCATTTTCCATCAAAAATCTTCGACGGAATCCATTTTCCGTCAAAAATCTTCTACGGAATCCATTTTCCGTCGAAAAACTTCACAAAATCAATTTCTTTTGCATTTATTTTATTCATCCATTTTCGACGGAATTCATTTTCCGTCAAAAATCATCGACGGAATCCATTTTCTGTCGAAAAACTTCACAAAATCCATTTCTTTTGCATTTATTTTATTCATCCGTTTTCGATGGAATTCATTTTCCATCAAAAATCTTCGACGGAATCCATTTTCCGTCAAAAATCTTCTACGAAATCCATTTTTCGTCGAAAAACTTCACAAAATCAATTTCTTTTGCATTTATTTTATTCATCCATTTTCGACGGAATTCATTTTCCGTCAAAAATCTTCCCAAAATCAATTTCTTTTGCATTTATTTTATTCATTTATTTTTTACAGAATATATTTTTCGTCAAAAATCTTCGACGGAATCCATTTTTCGTCGAAAAACTTCATAAAATCAATTTCTTTTGCATTTATTTTATTCATCCATTTTTGACGGAATTCATTTTCCGTCAAAAATCTTCGACGGAATCCATTTTCCGTCGAAAAACTTCACAAAATCAATTTCTTTTACATTTATTTTATTCATCCGTTTTTGACGGAATACAGTCAAAAATCTTCGACGGAATCCATTTTTCGTCGAAAAACTTCATAACATCAATTTCTTTTACATTTATTTTATTCATCCATTTTGGACGGAATTCATTTTCCGTCAAAAATCTTCGACGGAATCTATTTTCCGTCGAAAAACTTCACAAAATCAATTTCTTTTGCATTTATTTTATTCAGCCATATTCGACGGAATTCATTTTCCGTCAAAAATCTTCGACGGAATCCATTTTCCGTCAAAAATCATCGACGGAATCCATTTTCTGTCGAAAAACTTCACAAAATCAATTTCTTTTGCATTTATTTTATTCATCCGTTTTCGATGGAATTCATTTTCCATCAAAAATCTTCGACGGAATCCATTTTCCGTCAAAAATCTTCTACGGAATCCATTTTCCGTCGAAAAACTTCACAAAATCAATTTCTTTTGCATTTATTTTATTCATCCATTTTCGACGGAATTCATTTTCCGTCAAAAATCATCGACGGAATCCATTTTCTGTCGAAAAACTTCACAAAATCCATTTCTTTTGCATTTATTTTATTCATCCGTTTTCTATGGAATTCATTTTCCATCAAAAATCTTCGACGGAATCCATTTTCCGTCAAAAATCTTCTACGAAATCCATTTTTCGTCGAAAAACTTCACAAAATCAATTTCTTTTGCATTTATTTTATTCATCCATTTTCGACGGAATTCATTTTCCGTCAAAAATCTTCACAAAATCAATTTCTTTTGCATTTATTTTATTCATTTATTTTTGACAGAATATATTTTTCGTCAAAAATCTTCGACGGAATCCATTTTTCGTCGAAAAACTTCATAAAATCAATTTCTTTTGCATTTATTTTATTCATCCATTTTTGACGGAATTCATTTTCCGTCAAAAATATTCACAAAATCAATTTCTTTTGCATTTATTTTATTCATCCGTTTTCGACGGAATACATTTTTCGTCAAAAATCTTCGACGGAATCCATTTTCCGTCAAAAAACTTCACAAAATCAATTTCTTTTGCATTTATTTTATTCATCCGTTTTCGATGGAATTCATTTTCCGTCAAAAATCTTCGACGGAATCCATTTTCCGTCAAAAATCTTCTACGGAATCCATTTTCCGTCGAAAAACTTCACAAAATCAATTTCTTTTGCATTTATTTTATTCATCCGTTTTCGACGGAATACATTTTTCGTCAAAAATCTTCAACGGAATCCATTTTTCGTCGAAAAAATAATAAAATTAATTTCTTTTGCATTTATTTTATTCATCCATTTTCAACGGAATTCATTTTCCGTAAAAAATCTTCGACGGAATCTATTTTTCGTCGAAAAAATTCATAAAATCAATTTCTTTTGCATTTATTTTATTCATCCATTTTCGACGGAATCCGTTTTCCATCGAAAAATTTCACAATATCAATTTCTTTTGCATTTATTTTATTCATCCATTTTCGACGGAATTCATTTTCCGTCGAAAAACTTCACAAAATATATTTCTTTTGCATTAATTTAATTCATCCATAAAATCTTCGACGGAATCCATTTTCCGTCGAAAAACTTACAAAATCAATTTCCTTTGAATTTATTTTATTAATCCGTTTTCGACGAAATTCTTTTTCCGTCGAAAAACTTCACAAAACTAATTTCTTTTGCATCTATTTTAGTCATCCGTTTTCGACAGAATACATTTTTGGTCAAAAATCTTCGACGGAATCCATTTTCTGTCAAAAATCTTCTACGGAATCCATTTTTCGTCGAAAAACTTCACAAAATCAATTTCTTTTGCATTTATTTTATTCATCCAATTTCGACGGAATTCATTTTCCGTCAAAAATCTTCACAAAATCAATTTCTTTTGCATCTATTTTAGTCATCCGTTTTCGACAGAATATATTTTTGGTCAAAAATCTTCGACGGAATCCATTTTTTGTCAAAAATCTTCTACGGAATCCATTTTTCGTCGAAAAACTTCACAAAATCAATTTCTTTTGCATTTATTTTATTCATCCGTTTTCGACGAAATTCATTTTCCGTCAAAAATCTTCGACGGAATCCATTTTCCGTCAAAAATCTTCTACGGAATCCATTTTCCGTCGAAAAACTTCACAAAATCAATTTCTTTTGCATTTATTTTATTCATCCATTTTCGACCGAATTCATTTTCCGTCAAAAATCTTCGACGAAATCCATTTTTCGTCGAAAATCTTCATAAAATCAATTTCTTTTGCATTTTTTTTATTCATCCATTTTCGAAGGAATTCATTATCCGTCAAAAATCTTCGACGGAATCCATTTTCCGTCAAAAATCTTCTACGAAATCCATTTTCCGTCGAAAAACTTCTCAAAATCAATTTCTTTTGCATTTATTTTATTCATCCGTTTTCAATGGAATTCATTTTCCATCAAAAATCTTCGACGGAATCCATTTTCCGTCAAAAATCTTCTACGGAATCCATTTTCCGTGGAAAAACTTCACAAAATCAATTTCTTTTGCATTTATTTTATTCATCCAATTTCGACGGAATTCATTTTCCGTCAAAAATCTTCACAAAATCAATTTCTTTTACATTTATTTTATTCATCCATTTTCGACAGAAAACATTTTTGGTCAAAAATCTTCGACGGAATCCATTTTCTGTCAAAAATCTTCTACGGAATCCATTTTTCGTCGAAAAACTTCTCAAAATCAATTTCTTTTGCATTTATTTTATTCATCCAATTTCGACGGAATTCATTTTCCGTCAAAAATCTTCACAAAATCAATTTCTTTTGCATCTATTTTAGTCATCCGTTTTCGACAGAATACATTTTTGGTCAAAAATCTTCGACGGAATCCATTTTCTGTCAAAAATCTTCTACGGAATTCATTTTTCGTCGAAAAACTTCACAAAATCAATTTATTTTGCATTTATTTTATTCATCCGTTTTCGACGGAATTCATTTTCCGTCAAAAATCATCGACGGAATCCATTTTCTGACGAAAAACTTCATAAAATCAACTTCTTTTGCATTTATTTTATTGATCCCTTTTCAATGGAATTAATTTTCCGTCAAAAATCTTCGACGGAATCCATTTTCCGTCAAAAATATTCGACGGAATCCATTTTCCGTCAAAATTCTTCGACGGAATAAATTTTCCGTCGAAAATCTTCACAAAATCAATGTCTTTTTCATTTATTTTATTTGTCCGTTTTCGATGGAATTCATTTTTCGTCAAAAATCTTCGAAGGAATCCATTTTCCGTCAAAAATCTTTTACGGAATCCTTTTTCCATCTAAAAACTTCACAAAATCAATTTCTTTTGCATTTTTATTCATCCGTTTTCGACGGAATTTGTTTTCCGTCGCAAAACTTCACAAAGTGAATTTCTTTTGCATTTGTTTTATTCATCCATTTTCGACGGAATTCATTTTCTGTCAAAAATCTTCGACGGAATCCATTTTCCGTGGAAAAACTTCACAAAATCAATTTCTTTTGCACTTATTTTATTCATCCAATTTCGACGGAATTCATTTTCCGTCAAAAATCTTCACAAAATCAATTTCTTTTGCATTTATTTTATTCATCCATTTTCGACAGAATTCTTTTTCCGTCAAAAATCTTCGACGGAATCCATTTTCTGTCGAAAAACTTAACAAAATCAATTTCTTTTGCATTTATTTTATTCATCCGGTTTCGATGGAATTCATTTTCCGTCAAAAATCTTCGACGGAATCCATTTTCCGTCCAAAATCTTCTACGGAATCCATTTTCTGACAAAAACTTCACAAAATCAATTTGTTTTACATTTATTTTATTCATCTGTTATCGACGGAATACGTTTTCCGTCACAAAATCTTCACAAAATTAATTTCTTTTGCATTTATTTTATTCATCCATTTTCAATGGAATTCATTTTCCGTCGAAAAACTTCACAAAATGAATTTCTTTTGCATTTATTTTATTCATCCGTTTTTGACGGAATACATTTTTCGTCAAAAATCTTCGACGGAATCCATTTTTCGTCGAAAAACTTCATAACATCAATTTCTTTCCGTCAAAAATCTTCGACGGAATCCATTTTCCGTCAAAAATCTTCTACGGAATCCATTTTCCGTCGAAAAACTTCACAAAATCAATTTCTTTTGCATTTATTTTATTCATCCGTTTTCGACGGAATACATTTTTCGTCAAAAATCTTCAACGGAATCCATTTTTCGTCGAAAAAATAATAAAATTAATTTCTTTTGCATTTATTTTATTCATCCATTTTCAACGGAATTCATTTTCCGTAAAAAATCTTCGACGGAATCTATTTTTGGTCGAAAAAA
>JAVKPL010006345.1:5000-7500 GCA_032173675.1 Gastrolobium villosum
TTATGTTATTCAGATCAATGAAGAGGATTGCGATGCGGGATGAAACTTGGATGATATTAATGAGTTAGTTATAAAGTAATGAGGCTGTTATGTGTGGAGTTATGTTATTCATATCAATGATTAATGAGTCAGTTATAAAGTAATGAGGCTGTTACGTGTGGAGTTATGTTATTCAGATCAATGAAGAGGATTGCGATGCGGGATGAAACTTGGATGATATTAATGAGTTAGTTATAAAGTAATGAGGCTGTTATGTGTGGAGTTATGTTATTCATATCAATGATTAATGAGTCAGTTATAAAGTAATGAGGCTGTTACGTGTGGAGTTATGTTATTCAGATCAATGAAGAGGATTGCGATGCGGGATGAAACTTGGATGATATTAATGAGTTAGTTATAAAGTAATGAGGCTGTTATGTGTGGAGTTATGTTATTCATATCAATGATTAATGAGTCAGTTATAAAGTAATGAGGCTGTTACGTGTGGAGTTATGTTATTCAGATCAATGAAGAGGATTGCGATGCGGGATGAAACTTGGATGATATTAATGAGTTGTTATAAAGTAATGAGGCTGTTATGTGTGGAGTTATGTTATTCATATCAATGATTAATGAGTCAGTTATAAAGTAATGAGGCTGTTACGTGTGGAGTTATGTTATTCAGATCAATGAAGAGGATTGCGATGCGGGATGAAACTTGGATGATATTAATGAGTTAGTTATAAAGTAATGAGGCTGTTATGTGTGGAGTTATGTTATTCATATCAATGATTAATGAGTCAGTTATAAAGTAATGAGGCTGTTACGTGTGGAGTTATGTTATTCAGATCAATGAAGAGGATTGCGATGCGGGATGAAACTTGGATGATATTAATGAGTTAGTTATAAAGTAATGAGGCTGTTATGTGTGGAGTTATGTTATTCATATCAATGATTAATGAGTCAGTTATAAAGTAATGAGGCTGTTACGTGTGGAGTTATGTTATTCAGATCAATGAAGAGGATTGCGATGCGGGATGAAACTTGGATGATATTAATGAGTTAGTTATAAAGTAATGAGGCTGTTATGTGTGGAGTTATGTTATTCATATCAATGATTAATGAGTCAGTTATAAAGTAATGAGGCTGTTACGTGTGGAGTTATGTTATTCAGATCAATGAAGAGGATTGCGATGCGGGATGAAACTTGGATGATATTAATGAGTTAGTTATAAAGTAATGAGGCTGTTATGTGTGGAGTTATGTTATTCATATCAATGATTAATGAGTCAGTTATAAAGTAATGAGGCTGTTACGTGTGGAGTTATGTTATTCAGATCAATGAAGAGGATTGCGATGCGGGATGAAACTTGGATGATATTAATGAGTTAGTTATAAAGTAATGAGGCTGTTATGTGTGGAGTTATGTTATTCATATCAATGATTAATGAGTCAGTTATAAAGTAATGAGGCTGTTACGTGTGGAGTTATGTTATTCAGATCAATGAAGAGGATTGCGATGCGGGATGAAACTTGGATGATATTAATGAGTTAGTTATAAAGTAATGAGGCTGTTATGTGTGGAGTTATGTTATTCATATCAATGATTAATGAGTCAGTTATAAAGTAATGAGGCTGTTACGTGTGGAGTTATGTTATTCACATCAATGAAGAGGATTGCGATGAGGGATGAAACTTGGATGATATTAATGAGTTAGTTATAAAGTAATGAGGCTGTTATGTGTGGAGTTATGTTATTCATATCAATGATTAATGAGTCAGTTATAAAGTAATGAGGCTGTTACGTGTGGAGTTATGTTATTCAGATCAATAAAGAGGATTGCGATGCGGGATGAAACTCCACATGATATTAATGAGTTAGTTATAAAGTAATGAGGCTGTTATGTGTGGAGTTATGTTATTCATATCAATGATTAATGAGTCAGTTATAAAGTAATGAGGCTGTTACGTGTGGAGTAATGTTATTCAGATCAATGAAGAGGATTGCGATGCGGGATGAAACTTGGATGATATTAATGAGTTAGTTATAAAGTAATGAGGCTGTTATGTGTAGTTATGTTATTCATTGATTGTTATTCATCAATGATTAATGACTCATTAATCAGATTATAAAGTCCACACATGAGGCTGTTACGTGTGGAGTTAAGTTATTCAGATCAATGAAGAGGATTGCAATGCGGGATGAAACTTGGATGATATTAATGAGTTAGTTATAAAGTAATGAGGCTGTTATGTGTGGAGTTATGTTATTCATATCAATGATTAATGAGTCAGTTATAAAGTAATGAGGCTGTAACGTGTGGAGTTAAGTTATTCAGATCAATGAAGAGGATTGCGATGCGGGATGAAACTTGGATGATATTAACTCCACACGTAACAGCCTCATTACTTTATAACTGACTCATTAATCATTGATATGAATAACATAACTCCACACATCAGCCTCATTACTTTATAACTAACTCATTAATATCATCCAAGTTCATCCCGCATGTTATTC
>JAVKPL010006345.1:17500-20000 GCA_032173675.1 Gastrolobium villosum
AACTGACTCATTAATCATTGATATGAATAACATAACTCCACACATAACAGCCTCATTACTTTATAACTAACTCATTAATATCATCCAAGTTTCATCCCGCATCGCAATCCTCTTCATTGATCTGAATAACATAACTCCACACGTAACAGCCTCATTACTTTATAACTGACTCATTAATCATTGATATGAATAACATAACTCCACACATAACAGCCTCATTACTTTATAACTAACTCATTAATATCATCCAAGTTTCATCCCGCATCGCAATCCTCTTCATTGATCTGAATAACATAACTCCACACGTAACAGCCTCATTACTTTATAACTGACTCATTAATCATTGATATGAATAACATAACTCCACACATAACAGCCTCATTACTTTATAACTAACTCATTAATATCATCCAAGTTTCATCCCGCATCGCAATCCTCTTCATTGATCTGAATAACATAACTCCACACGTAACAGCCTCATTACTTTATAACTGACTCATTAATCATTGATATGAATAACATAACTCCACACATAACAGCCTCATTACTTTATAACTAACTCATTAATATCATCCAAGTTTCATCCCGCATCGCAATCCTCTTCATTGATCTGAATAACTTAACTCCACACGTAACAGCCTCATTACTTTATAACTGACTCATTAATCATTGATATGAATAACATAACTCCACACATAACAGCCTCATTACTTTATAACTAACTCATTAATATCATCCAAGTTTCATCCCGCATCGCAATCCTCTTCATTGATCTGAATAACATAACTCCACACGTAACAGCCTCATTACTTTATAACTGACTCATTAATCATTGATATGAATAACATAACTCCACACATAACAGCCTCATTACTTTATAACTAACTCATTAATATCATCCAAGTTTCATCCCGCATCGCAATCCTCTTCATTGATCTGAATAACATAACTCCACACGTAACAGCCTCATTACTTTATAACTGACTCATTAATCATTGATATGAATAACATAACTCCACACATAACAGCCTCATTACTTTATAACTAACTCATTAATATCATCCAAGTTTCATCCCGCATCGCAATCCTCTTCATTGATCTGAATAACTTAACTCCACACGTAACAGCCTCATTACTTTATAACTGACTCATTAATCATTGATATGAATAACATAACTCCACACATAACAGCCTCATTACTTTATAACTAACTCATTAATATCATCCAAGTTTCATCCCGCATCGCAATCCTCTTCATTGATCTGAATAACATAACTCCACACGTAACAGCCTCATTACTTTATAACTGACTCATTAATCATTGATATGAATAACATAACTCCACACATAACAGCCTCATTACTTTATAACTAACTCATTAATATCATCCAAGTTTCATCCCGCATCGCAATCCTCTTCATTGATCTGAATAACATAACTCCACACGTAACAGCCTCATTACTTTATAACTGACTCATTAATCATTGATATGAATAACATAACTCCACACATAACAGCCTCATTACTTTATAACTAACTCATTAATATCATCCAAGTTTCATCCCGCATCGCAATCCTCTTCATTGATCTGAATAACTTAACTCCACACGTAACAGCCTCATTACTTTATAACTGACTCATTAATCATTGATATGAGTCTTATAACTTCATTGATATGAATAACCTAACATAACTCCACACATAACAGCCTCATTACTTTATAACTAACTCATTAATATCATCCAAGTTTCATCCCGCATCGCAATCCTCTTCATTGATCTGAATAACATAACTCCACACGTAACAGCCTCATTACTTTATAACTGACTCATTAATCATTGATATGAATAACATAACTCCACACATAACAGCCTCATTACTTTATAACTAACTCATTAATATCATCCAAGTTTCATCCCGCATCGCAATCCTCTTCATTGATCTGAATAACATAACTCCACACGTAACAGCCTCATTACTTTATAACTGACTCATTAATCATTGATATGAATAACATAACTCCACACATAACAGCCTCATTACTTTATAACTAACTCATTAATATCATCCAAGTTTCATCCCGCATCGCAATCCTCTTCATTGATCTGAATAACATAACTCCACACGTAACAGCCTCATTACTTTATAACTGACTCATTAATCATTGATATGAATAACATACTCCACACATAACAGCCTCATTACTATATCACTCACTCATTAATATCATCCAAGTTTCATCCCGCATCGCAATCCTCTTCATTGATCTGAATAACATAACTCCACACGTAACAGCCTCATTACTTTATAACTGACTCATTAATCATTGATATGAATAACATAACTCCACACATAACAGCCTCATTACTTTATAACTAACTCATTAATATCATCCAAGTTTCATCCCGCATCGCAATCCTCTTCATTGATCTGAATAACATAACTCCACACGTAACAGCCTCATTACTTTATAACTGACTCATTAATCATTGATATGAAT
>JAVKPL010006346.1:0-26005 GCA_032173675.1 Gastrolobium villosum
TGCTCAATTGATACTCCTTCCGGGCTTTCGATGATTACTCCCGCGCCGCTTCCTTTAGAATTTGAGGATCCGTCCACATACACTGTCCAGAGATCCTCTTCCGACTTCTCCTATTCATTGCCCGGGGTGAGCTCCAAGATGAAGTCGGCAAGTGCCTGTGACTTTATTGCTGGCCGAGGTTCGTACGTCAAATCAAACTCGGATAGCTCAACAGCCCAATTAATCATCCTTCCTGCCAGGTCAGGCTTATGTAGTATATGCCTGATAGGCTGGTTTGTCCGCACTATGATCCGGTGGCTTTGGAAGTAAGGTCGGAGCCTTCTTGCCGTTGTCAGTAAAGCAAATGCCACTTTTTCTAGCTTCTGGTATCGGAGTTCTGGTCCCTGCAATGTACGTCCGACGAAATAGATTGGGTGCTGGTGATTATCCGTTTCCCGGACCAAGACGGCGCTGATAGCTTCCTCCCCCACAGACAGGTACAGGACCAGCGTCTCTCCGGGTTCTGGTTTTGTTAGTACGGGAGGGGTAGCCAAGCAAACTTTGATGTTGTCGAATGCTTTTTTGCACTCTTCCCCCCAACCAAATTCTGCCTCCTTCTTGAGGAGCTTAAAGAACGGCAGTGCCTTCTCTGCTGATTTTGGGAGGAATCTAGTCAAGGCGGCAAGGCGGCCTGTAAGTTGCTGGACCTCCCTTTTATTTTCTGGCTGCTTCATTTCCAATACCGCCCTACATTTGTCGGGATTTGCCTCGATTCCTCGGTTTGTAAGCATGAACCCCAGGAATTTCCCAGCTGGTACTCCAAATGCGCATTTGGCTGGGTTCAGCCTGATCTTCCGAGTTCTTAATTGCTCGAAAGTTTCTCCGAGGTCAGCGATGTGCGCTGAAGTGCTTATTGATTTGACGATCATATTGTAACAGGGTTCAACATGGGATAGGTACCTGCAACTGGTGGAATTTTCGTACAACAATAGTTTCCATGCTAGCCTGGGCATGGCACCCTACGAGGCGCTGTATGGTAGGAGGTGTCGGACTCCTACCTGTTGGTCTGAGGTTGGAGATAAAGAGTTATTTGGCTTAGACTTTGTCCAAGATACAACCCAGCAGGTCCAGATGATCAGAGAGAAATTGAAGCAGGCGCAGAATCGCCAGAAGAGCTACTATGATGTTAAGCATCGTCCATTGCAGTTCAGTGAGGGTGAGCACGTGTTCGTGAGACTTTCACCTGTAACGGGTGTTGGACGGGCACTCGGAGTGAGGAAGCTGAGCCCGCGATTCATTGGGCCTTACCAGATTCTTGGTAGGGTAGGACCAGTTACCGGCTCTTGCCTCCGAACTTGGCCAACATCCATGACGTGTTTCACGTGTCTCAGCTTCGGAGATACATTGCAGATCCTTCGCACGTGGTGCAACCGGATGATGTGGAGGTTCGGGAAAACCTAAAGACTCCCGTCGGACCACTCAAGATTCTCGATCGCGGCGAGAAGCGGCTGAGGAGCAAGACCATTCCGATGGTCAAGGTGCAGTGGACTGGACGAACTCCTGAGGAGTGCACTTGGGAGCGTGAGGATAAGCTTCTCCGGCAGTACCCTGAGTTTCGAGACAGGTATGTTTCTGATTTTGAGGACAAAATCCTTAAAAAGGTGGGGTGAATGTAAGAACCCGCACCGTTAATTAAGAAAATTAATTAAATAAATATATGAGAGTTGGGAGATAATTCCATAATTGACCCTAAGAATTAATATAAGGTATAAATAATTATGTTGAGTGAGTAAAAAATACTGTAAGTCGCTTTTCGGGTGAAAAGTGCAGATACCGGCTTTGCTTCTCGGTATAAATACGTGTCGATAAAATATCCTAGAAAATTATAATAAAAATCTGAATATTTATAGAAAATTATGTAGGACTAGTGAAATGAGTTTCAGGGTAAAATAATGAGAATTGGTATCAGAACGGATACTGGCTATGGAAAAGTGCGTACCGGAAAGGTGTTGCGAAAATTAAATAAAAAATATGATAAATCTTAGAAAAATGTTTAGGTTCAGATCCCAAGTTTGGGATTAAAATGATAAGCGGATCTACGAGGGTTAATACTGCGTGAGATCACTTGACAGTTATAAATAGCCTCTTTACGCATAACCCTAGGTCAGAAACCTAGTGCCTCCACTTGCCCTAAAAGGCTGATCTGAAATATAAATAGAAAAGGGGATCCAAACCCTAGGTTATTTTGTAGACTCAGCAGCTGAATAGTGTGGCAGCATTTGGGAGCTTTCTTGGAGTCTTAGCTTTCTTCTCCAAAGTTTCCACCTTTTTCCTCCTCTCCTCCATTGAAACATCAACCAACCATTAAAGCTCTAGTCTTGTTGAAGGATAATCCATTGTTGAAGGATTTCTGTGCTTTCTCAACCTCTAAAGCTTTCATTTTTCTGTTCTCAAAAGAATCCTAGGTAAACTCAACTATCCCCTTTGGAAATTATTGTTATATATTACTGTTGAAATATCATTTGTGAAATCGGTGTGTGCTATCGGTAGATGGCATTATTTTCTCACTTTTGTTTTACCGATTTGCGTGTTTTCAAAATGAGATTCTGCATTTTTTCATGAAATCGGTCAATCTACCTATTTGGTCTGTGTGATTTTTATACATACATATATATATATATATATATATATATATATATATATATATATATATATATATATATATATATATATGAACCATCATATTCGTAAGCTTTCGTCCGATTAGAATATGCCCAGGAATTTAAAAGGCATGCTTACATATATATATGCCCAGGAAGTTAACAAAGAAACAAGCTTATGTATATATATATATCGTTCCAGGAAGTAGAAAAAGCATTTTGGAAAACGTGTATATATATATATATATATATATACTTATATTTACATATATATATATATATATATATATATATAATAAATATATTTTGTATCTATATATATATATAAATAAATATTTATAAGATAATAATCATAAAAAAAAGAGAGAATTAAATAAGTTAAATGATATGTTTTTAGAAAGGATCTCCGGGTTCGAAATGAAAGGAAAAATAATACCTGATTTCTTGGAATTTTAGAATATATATATTGATACTATGATGATAATTGAACCAGATCTGTGAGTGCATTGGATTCTATTTGTGGTGTGGACCCTTGTGATACCGAGTGCGAGTTGGAGGGGCATACGGATACAAGTAAGCTTTCGTGTCCTCGGTTTAGCCACCGTGTGGTTCCACCATACCCCTTGGGGGAATGGTTTATATGCATGCTGTGCTTTCATGCTTTTATATTTTGAACTGTTTTAAGTTTTTATGTGCAATGGCTTTTAATATGTATGTGTTGTTCCACCTAGACAGTAAGCCTAAGTATGTAGCGTCATACAATATGGTGGGGCTGTGGGTGGGTGCAAGTAGCGTCTTGCACTATCTGTAGGATATAGACGTATTTCCTGCATTACTCTGGCCAGTAGAATTGATTTGACACACATTACATGATTATCTGTTGCATTGCACTATTGTCAGAACTTATATTGTATACTATTTTTAGAACTTATATTACACATGTAAGTGAGCTCAGGGTGGAAGTTCCTTGAGGACCCCTTGTCTTACTGAGATTTCTTGTTAGAGATCTCACCCCACGTTTGGGGCATCATTTCAGGTTCAGGTAATGCTGGGGTTGATACCTCGGGCGGCAGGAGGCCGGAGCTGACTTAGTTAGTTGCAGATATGCTGATGCTGGACTGTGTTTATTGCTGTTATGTTTTTTGTTTCATTTAAATAATATTATGTTGAGAATTATTTGGCTATGTTGCCTTGTTTCTGTGCGCATGGGGTTGTCCATGCCACGTTTGACTATGTTGAATTTTATGTTCGAGTTGTAATAACATAGAAACTTATTATATATGAATATGAGGTATCTCAGTTAGATGTCTTTTGCAATCATATACAGGCGATATTTTTGAAAATAAATTGAGTAATGCAACTTGGTAATTATAATGACGTCATAATTGAATTTAAGAAAAAGTTTTTTCGCATATTAATTAAGCGTGGCTTAATACGGTAACATGTTAACAAACCGGGTATACACGGGGTGTTACATATCGTCAATGTAGACCTCCAGGTTTCTTCCGATCTGAGTCTGGAAGACTCGGTTCATCATCCTTTGATAAGTGGCCCCAGCATTTTTGAGGCCAAATGGCATAACATTATAACAGAAATTTCCTTTTTCCGAAATAAAAGCCGTCTTCTCATGGTCATCTGGGTGAAGGGGAATTTGATTATACCCTGAGTACGCGTCCATAAATGAAAGCAACTGGAAGCCAGATGAGTTGTCCACTAGTTGGTCGATATTGGGCAATGGGTAGGAATCCTTTGGGCAGACCTTGTTTAGATCTGTGTAATCGACACAAATTCTCCATTTTCCGCTTGGTTTTTTGACCATTACTACATTTGACAGCCAGGTAGTATACTGTATTTCACGAATGAATCCGGCCTCCAAGAGCTCGTCCACATGTTCGTTTAGAGCCTGTCGTCTGTCTATCCCAATCTTTCTTTTCTTTTGGGATACCGGCTTTGCTCCCGGATACATCGATAGCCTGTGGCAGCAAAAGGCTGGATCAATTCCAGGAATCTCGGAGGCCTTCCAAGCAAATACGTCGGAATTGGTCTTTAGGAATGCTACGAGTTCGTTCTGAAACTCTAGCTCCAGAGACTTTCCGACCTTGGTGTAGCCTTGGCCGTCACCGCGGATCTCGACTTCTTGTAATTCGCCCTCAGGTTGTGGTCGAGGCGATTGAAGCTCCTCTCGCATGTCGAGCTCGACCAGGTTGACCTCTCTGTCGGTTGACCTGAAAACTCGGTGGCTTGATCCTTCCCCCCTTGTCCGGGGAGGAGATGCCGGATCCCCGTGATGGGCCCGAATTGTCTCATAATAACACTCCCTTGACTCTCTTTGATCTCCAGGAATTGTGATTATTTCGAGGTTGGGCCCTGGCATTTTCATGAGTTGATGCTTGGTGGATATCATCATGTCCCAATCGTGAATAGTAGGAAGACCAATGATTACGTTATAAGAGGAGGAAGTGTCCACTACCACAAACCGAACTCTCTCCGTACGGAAGGAATCCTTCGTGCCGAGGGTCAGTTTGAGGTCGATGTAACCTTTTGGTGGGGATGGTGCTCCGTTGAAGCCAAGGAGCTCGGTGACACATGGCTTTAGGTCCTTTTCATCCAAATTCATCCTCTTGAAGGCGTCCCAGAGGATTATATCTGCACAGCTTCCGTGGTCAAGGAAGATTCTCCTGACTCGACAATTGACTAGCACTCCAGTGACTACCAATCCGTCAGTATGTCCTGGCACGACCCTTGCCAGCTCTGCTCTGGTGAAGTATATCGGGGGGGCTCGGGTTCATCGAGGTTTGGCTTAAAAGTTGGCCGGTCTCTAATGGACATGACCTCTTTTAAGTATTTCCTTCGGGCGTTCGCCGAGTCTCCTCCGCCACCCAATCCCCCACTGATCACATTGCATTCAAATTCTGCTTCAGGAAAAGTCTCCGCTCTGTCGTCGACTTCCTTGCCCTTGGCGTTGCGGTCTTGCCTCTGGTCTCTTTTGTCTCCCCGCCTCGGACTTCGGCTTCGGCTTTTCTGTCTGGGTTTGTTGTTCTTCTTACCTTGCGTACGAATTATGTACTGTTTTAACTTTCCTTCTCTGACGTGTTTTTCAATCGCGTCTCGAAGGTCGCAGCAGTCATCCGTGATGTGGCCGTTTTGGTCGTGGAAGGCACAATATTTGCTTTTGTCCAATCCGCTCTTTGCCCTAAGGGGGCGAGGTCGGTCGACGTTTCTCATCTCGGTCTGGGCTACTTCCCGCCAGATCCTGGATCTGGGCACGTTTAATGGTGTATAGTCCTCAAACTTCGTTCTGGGAGAACGATCTTCCGTCTTCTTCTCGCGAGTGTCGTTCCCTTTTTTGGACCCCTTGTGGTCCCGATCTCTACCGTTCTTCTTATTTGGGCTTCTTCTGGACGGGCTCCGCCCACGAGAGTCGACGTATGCCTGCTGCATATCCTCCACGTCGATGTATTTGTTGGACCTACGTCGGAATTCTTCGAGGTCATTGACCGGGTTCTTGTAGATCGACCTTGCGAGGGGGGAGTCGCCATCTAATCCAGAAATGATTAGATGGAGGTGCACAGCTTCAGTGAGACCGCGGACCTTCAGTGCTGCATCTTTGAACCTATCAAGGTATTTCCTTAATGATTCATTGTCTTTCTGACGAATTTTTCCTAGCGCGTAGGCCGGCATGGGATGCACCTTGCTGGTTGCGAAGTTTAGGCGGAAAGTTCGCGCTAAATCTTCGAACGAGTCAATTGAGTTTTTGGGCAACCTGGTGATCCAGGTCATTGCCTGTCCCGTTAGGGTTGTTGCGAAAATTCTGGCCTTGATGGGTCCTGTAATCCCATTAAACAGCATTTCGGTTTTGAAGGCCTCCAAGTGGGCTTCTGGGTCTTGGCTCCCATCATACGGAGGTATTCTGGTGCTCTTGAACCTTGGGGGGATGGCCAGGTTCATTAATCTTTCCGTAAACGGGCTGTCGTTAGCTTCATCGTCGTTCAGATAATTTTGGTTGTTGGTGGCAATGTTCTGGCCCCCTACCTCTTGCTGATTGCCGAGGTGTTGAGACAGGGTTTCCAGGACGTTGACTTCAGGAGCGGACATGTTATGGGGTTGGGCGGCTCCATTACCAGCAGTAGCATTTCCACCTATGTTTTGGTGCCGGTTCCCTCCGTCCTGAGCCTGTGGCCCGCTTCCGGTTCCACCTTGAGCGGTCCGGTTTCGCAATTCAGCCTCCAGCGTGGCCATTCTCTCAGCATCTAGTCGTTGTTGTGTTAGGAATCTGTTTTCCATTTCCTGCATCCGCTGGAGGATTGCTCCCATTGCCATCGAAGTTACATTCGGTGGCTCGGGTTGACGATTCACAGTCGTTGTGTTTCCAATCGGTGGTCTAGGAGGCGGCCTCTGTGATCCGACCTCTTCGACTTGCACGTCCACCAGAACCGGGCTAGCGGAAGCCTGGAGCTGCTCCAAACCAGACATTTGGGATGGCCCCTGAGCATTGCCCGACGTGGATCTTGCGTTGGTCATGGTGTTATGGGAATCAAAATTTACCGAGTTCCCACAGACGGCGCCAATGTTAGGTCCGAGGTAGACCGTATTGCTATACCGGATGGTATGCGCTCAGAGATGATGTATATGCCCAATTTACTAGGCAATATGCCGAGGTCCCAATCACTGCGCACCAGCAATAGGCTTTATAACCAGGGGGTGGTGTGTGTGCACAATGAGTGGAATAAGCTAGGCGATTCAAAGGTGTGTACCTGAGATGTCTGAGTTCTTATTTATAGAGGTACCTGGCTCGGTTGCTGAGCTCCATTGTTGAGATTTCGTCCGACTTGGTCGGCCTCAACGGGCATGTTTGGGTCAGTTGAGATTTTGCCATATCTCCATCCGAGATATTCTCGGAAGACGGTTGAGCGAGCTTCATCCGTAACATATATATATATATATATATATATTGGTAAACCAGTATCGTTATATTATATTGAACTAATTCAGATTTGACAATCAAGAAAATTGTTACTTAGGCATATGTATTTTTCTTTTAATTGAGAGGACGCTGATAAAGACAAGGAAAAAAAATAAAGGATCAAACTCTCGTAGGTGGTTTCACAATTTTTAAAATGAGAAACTAGTAAAATATTGTATGCAGAATGAATATTTGTTTTGTCATTTCATCATCTTTAAAAAAAAAATTCATAAATGATATATATATAGACAAGATCAATTTACAAAACAAGTGTGGTGGCTCAGTGGATAGCATGGGGACTGAGTGGTGGGAGATGACCTCAGTTCGAATCCCACCAATACCATCTGGGGAGGGGTATAAGTACCGTAATCCTTGGACTCGCACCCGAACTCTGGATTAATCCCATAGGCGGCTTAATATAGGGTTAGGATATTCTTACACCGGTCTAAGAGTTAGAAGTCTTACACTCAATTTTGACCATTTTATCCATTTGTATCTAATGACTCACATTACTAAAAAATTGAGCCCTTAGTGAGTTACATTGGTGTAAAATGATCTTGATCCTGACCCATACATATATATATTACAGAAGAGTTAAACAATCACATTAAAAAAATTATCTAAATTTTAGAAAGTTATATCTTTTAAATTAAAACCTTGAACCTAATAATTAGAAAAACTATCAAAATTCTCTATCCCATAATTTGGCTTTTTGACCATTTTGCCCTTCATTAATTAAAAAATAACCTTACCCAAAACTACCCATTTAATCGATTAAGTTTGCAATTTAATCGATTAAACGGTCAAAAAAATGAATAAAACATTGACCCGTGAGTTAATCGATTAAATCTCCTTCTTAATTGATTAAATCACGCCAGAAACCTCTTTTAAAATCCCATTATTTAATCGATTATGACCTTATTTAATCAATTAAATCATAGAAGATGGGCTTTTTTTAAAAAAAAATTCCATTTGGTAGAGGGGTCATATTGCAACACTAATCTATTAACCCTCCAAAGAAAAGCCCCAACTCGAGATTTTACCTACAAATCTTCGTCTTGCTTCAATATAAATATAAAAACCTATTACATGGTGATAGTTATAGGTGGCAAACTAGGCTCGGCCTGGAGGGCCGACCCACCAACTTATTTTTATAATTAAATTAAAATTTTATAATTCTTCTTTTATAATTAAATTTCTAAATCTGATTTCAATTTTTGTAAATTCAAATTTGTAAAATTCAAAACACTAAGGACACAAATCCTTGCAAAAATATAATTATGTATTATTATTTTATAAATCTGATTGTAATAAATGAATGTCCATCTCTGGGATAAAATATAAAAATTTAGATGCAACTATAAGAATTTTTTTATGTGGATAAATATAAAAATGTATTACATGCTGGTATATAATGCTGACAATTAAAGGTTGCAAACTGGACTTGGTCCGGAGGACCGGCCCGCCATTATTTTTTTATAATTAAATTAAAATTTCACCATTTTTTATAATTAAATTCCTAATTCTGATTTTAATTATTGTAAATACAAATTTGAAAAAATTCCAAATACTAACGACACAAATCTTTGTAAAAAAATATTTAAGTATTATTATTTCCTAAATTTGATCTTTCTAAATGAAAGTTCATATCTGGAAAATACTGAAAAAAGATGAGTAAAACTTTGTAATTTCTGAATGACTACATGACAAGGTAAAATGCAACAATATACTTTTATGTGTTGCATTAAGAGTGAATCGCGGAATGGGTTTTATAACTTTTGCAACTATACTTTACGCATCTTTCTTATTACCTTGATGTCAAGCACATCATTAAATTTTTTTTATTACAAATACATTATATTAAGTTGCAAATAATTAGGATATTTTGAATTTTAATTAAGTCTTTATTAATTAATATTTTTTATTTTATCATCGTCATGATAGTAATACATGTTTTGTTACCTGCATATGTGAATATATTTTGTAGTGCAGCTCAACGTCGTTATTTAATTTGAGACTGAAGAAAGATATATCTTTTTTGTTTGTTCCTACATCATGCTATTAAATTTTAACAAAATATTATTCATAATATTTATTTTAAAGTTAGGTAAACTTTTACGAGACAAACAAATCGATTTTTTTTCCCGTGCATCGGCACGGGTAATACACTAGTATACTGTATATATTGTAACTGTTTAGTCATAACCAAATTCACCCATTCTTCTGTGATGGGTATCCTTGTCTTGTGGTCCACGTTGAGCAATGAAATGTCATTGTTAAAAAAGCCCCATATTGGTAATATATTTAAAAAACACACCAAGTCAGTTAAATATTTGGCAATTGATCTAACGTAGACAAATAAACTATTATTTGGAGAATGTGCACATCCTTCTATCCATGTTTTCCACTGTTATAATCTTGAGTTGCATATAATAGCAGCAGAAGAACCGTTACAAATTATTTGACAATATGATTAACATTATTATTAGGCAAAACTTAAAAGTGGTCTGGCACCAATAGAAGTTGATGAAAAAATGGTTTCCATTAACAAAATATTCAGCTATACAAGACTCTTTCTAAAATACTCGGCTATAGAAAATGAACCAACAGCCCAAGAAAGAGAAAATTGGAATTGGAATTTGTTATCTATTATATACATCTTCCTATAATGGATATAGGCTGGCTGTTCAGGAACATTTCTCAACAAGATGACTCCTTTGGCACTTCCGGCCATTTCCAAACGGTAAGCAAACCAGTCCCGTCTCCAGTGAAGATAAGTTCCCTAGAATATATCCGTAATGATCGAACCTCTTTTTTGGCAAATAATCGACCCATCCGTGAAAATCTGTAAAGGTAGACATAGATATGGTCAGGGGCTGCAAAAATTGTCCAACACAAAAATAAGTTACTGAACAAAATGAAGACAATTTTAAGTTCACTTACGATGGCAGATCATAGAGGCGAACTGAATTGTCTCGGCAAGAGCAAAACAGTATAGGCTTGTCTTCTGCATCAGTCATCCCACAAAGTGCAATAACACCCTATAATAAAAATTGAAAATATGGAAAGGATGAATCAACTAATTCCCTGACCAATTACAAAAAATAACAACTTAATTTCTACGAATGAAAATATAAACAAATGACATTTGACATAAAATAAAAAATTTACTTTATGCACAGATGTTATAGTGGTTAGGTAACTTACACTTTCCTCTATGTGCGTAGATATCACTTTCAAAGTTCCCTCTTCGGTGGGAACCCAGGCCTTAATGGTGCAGTCATGTGAACTTGATAACAACTCATCGCCCCAAGAAATAAGGGATGTGACTACGTCAGTATGCCCATTGAGTGTCATTTTACACTCTAATGTATCAAGGTCCCAAACCTGAAGAAAACAAGAAAAAAGTTAATCCTTTAAGAAAGATTATCAAGTAGAAACAAGCAACAAGCAGTAGAGTAGCTAACATAAGAAAATAGTACACGGCCTAAGATTCATAATGAAGAAAACATCCATAAAAAAATCTACCAAAAGACACACAATAACGTTAGTTTCAAAGTTACACAGCATAAAGACCAAGAACATTTTAGCAATGTCTATGTCAATATGTTAAAATTCTCTGATAGGATCAAATCAACTTAACAGTAAAAGAGAACTCAGCAAGTGTTTTTGGGTCCAGAAAGGAACTTTCCAGGTTTTCTTATATTGATTACTGCATTAAACGTATTACAATGACAAAAGGAAACTAAGGAATGAACTTGAATTACAACAGAAAGACTAAAAATGAGCAAGAAATAACTCTGCACTTTAGAGAGGTGCATGCTCTCCTATCTTCCAATTCCATTTCCATGCCCCCTCTCCTTTCTACAACAACTCTCTTTATTCCACTACACTTGACACGTCACCTACATTTCTAACAACCTCTAACAGAATGCCATGCCAAACATGCACTTGCCCACGTCAGCTTTTATGGTTTGATTATTCCTCTGATGCGTTTCCTACCATAAGTATGTAGCACCTTCGTATCAATACTGCCCCCCAAGACTTTCACCTTGTCCTCAAGGGAGAAATCTGGAAATTGGTGATGGAGCTTGGCAGCATCCTCCCAAGAACTTTCAAAATCCGGCAAATGCTTCCATTTAATCAAAACTTCAGTGCTGCCCACGGGATTTTTCCTGTAACTCAGCACCTCTTCAGGTTCAGAATGTAATTCCCAGGTCTCCGTTAACATGGAGGGTAGAGGTTGGACCAAGGTTGAAGGGGCTATTGCTTTTTTAAGCAATGAAACATGAAAAACAGGGTGAACTCGACTTCCGTCAGGTAATTCCAACCGATACGCTGCAGCCCCAATTCGTTCAAGCACCTTAAAAGGGCCATAAAAACGTGGGCTCAATTTTTCATTGATCTTTCTTGCTAAAGAGCGAAGTCTGTACGGTTGTAATTTTAAATATACCATATCATCTATCGCAAATTCAACGTCCCTCCTATGTTGATCTGCTTGGGATTTCATTCTGCATTGTGCCCTTATCAAATGTTGCTGCAAATCATGAAGGATGATGTCTCTATCCTGTAATAGGCTGGAAACTTCATCTACAGGAGAGATAGCAAACTAGGAACGCAGCAAAATGGGTGGCTCACAGCCATACAGCACCTTGAACGGTGTAGTTCCCGTCGAGTCTTTATAAGATGTGTTATACCAAAATTCCGCCCAATGTAACCACGACGGCCACGTCTTGGGTTTAGGACCACAAAAGCACCGTAAGTATGTCTCTAAACAACGGTTCACCACTTCAGTTTGGCCGTTGGATTGCGGATGATAAGCCGTGCTAAACTTCAACTTAGTGCCGGTGCAACGAAATAGTTCAGACCAAAAGGAACTTAAGAATACTCGGTCTCTGTCACTGACAATAGAAGAAGGAAACCCATGAAGACGTACCACTTCCTTGATGAATATTAGTGCTACTTCCCGTGCTGTATACGGATGAGAAATGGGAATAAAATGAGCGAACTTCGATAAACGGTCCACTATTACAAAAATTGTATCTAGCCCTTGAGCTTTTGGCAAACCTCCCACAAAATCGATCGAGATATCCATCCAAACCTGAGTTGGTATGGGTAAAGGCTGTAGTAGTCCTGCTGGGGAAAGATTTTGGCTCTTATTCTGTTGGCAAATTGGACAAGCTGCCACAAATTCCTTAATCTGACTTCTCATTCCCTCCCAGTAGACAAGAGCAGAGATCCTCTTAAAGGTACGCAAAAAACCCGAATGCCCCCCAACACAAGAGCTATGAAATTCATCTAATATCAGAGGGATGAAGTGAGACTTGCGTGGGAACACTAACCTGCCCCTGAAGAGCAATCGGCCACCAGTCAAGGTGAACTCCGAATGGGAATTCGGATCAGCAAGTGATGTGCCTCTGGCAAGTGTGATTTTTCTGTGATAAAATTGACGAGAATTGAGTCATAAGAGAGCAAATTAAATACATATTTGCTAATTATATTGATTCTTTGAATGTCAATAATATTCATCTTTTAATTGTATTTTTACAGGGAAAATAAATGAAGAATTATAAAAAAAAAACCTGTTAATGCAATTTTCCACGGTTATAGCACACTATGAGTTCCAAGCATGGCGCGGGTCAGCACCAAATTGGCACAAAAACCGCACCAGATTACGAACTTTGCAGCGAGGACATCAAAGTGGCGCGAGGTAGCAACAAAGTGGCGCTCCTCAGCGCAACAAGACAGAACCTTGGCGCAACCTAGCGCCATTTACGAAAGAAAGTGGCGCTTCTCAGCGCAATAACACAGAAGATTGGCGCAAGGGAGCGCCAAATTACAAAGGAAATGGCGCAAGCTAGCGCCGTAAGTCAGTGCACTGGCGCTAGCTAGCGCCTAAAAGGGAAGGAAGTTGGCGCTAGTTAGCGCCAATGAATAGTGAAAGTGGCGCTAACTAGCACCATTTGTGTGCAAAAGTGGCGCCAACCAGCGCCAATGAATAGTGAAAGTGGCGCTAGTTAGCGCCAATGAATAGTGAAAGTGGCGCTAACTAGCGCCATTTGTGTGCAAAAGTGGCGCAAACGTGCGCCAATTCGGCGCCAATCAGCGCGGGTTTGCGGGAACAGATCTCCATCTTTTCTGAGGGCATTTTTGGAAGGAGAAGAGAATATTATAAATGTGACATTTGCTGAATTAGGTCAGCAGACTTGGCAGATCTGAAAAAAGGAAAAACACAGATACAGGTTAAGAGACAGATCTGAAGATTGGAGGAGAAGGGCATTGGATGTTCTTCGTTCTTCATCTACATCTAGTATTTCTTTATCTTTTGTTTTAATTTTATGTTGAATTTTAGATCAGCGATCATGATGTTGATCGGCTAGATCATTTTTATTGTAGTCAGGGTCACGATCCATATGTGAACCCTTGACATGAAGGATTGATTTGTGATTTTTAATTTATATAATTATCTTTATCTTTACTCTGTGCGAATTTTATATTCCCTTTATTAGAATTGATCAATCTGATAGTTGGGGATATTCTGAGGATCAAAATCCTAGATAGGAATATTGGGGTTTTGATCTCGAAAGGGGGTAAGATAACAATCTGTATGCGTGCTAGGAATAGACGTGTATACGATTGCAGATGCTTAAATTATCACGCCCATTGCTTGATCCCATGAGAAACATTGCAAGGAATTGGGGTTTCTCATGGGATTAAAGGGTTAACCCTGCAAGGAATTGAGGGTTAACTATTAAATCTTTTAGATGATAATTTATCTGAGTGATTATATAAATGATTTTTATAAATCAATCCGGAGTAAAAAGCGGGGATCATTTGGTGAATGAACCCTGGCTACAATACTTTTCTCATATTTTTCTAAAAATCAATTTTCAATTGTATTGTTTTCTTTTTCAATTCAAAAACACAAAAACAAGTCTTTATTTTTAATTTCACTCAATTTGACAATATTTGTCACACAAACCCTATTTGAAAACTTCCATTCTTTAAGAAATTTTTTACTTGATATTAGATCTAATCCCTGTGGAGACGAACTTTTCTTATCACTTTATTACTTGTGCGATCGGTATACTTGCCGGAGAGCATCAAGTTTTTGGCGCCGTTGCCGGGGATTGGTTTATCTTATATCATATATTCTTTGATCTTTAGGATTGGATTTGTGAATATTTGTGAATATTTATATTTTCTTTATTTATTTTAATTTTTATTTTTTATTTGAATAGTGCTACTGATCTCTTTTCTGAGTTGTATGCGAGGTACAATCCCAGAATTTCCATTGAATTTGGAAATCACTAGAGCAGAAAAGAGGAACATAAAACTTGCTCGGAAGAAGCTTGCATTCAACGAGTTGGGAATTCTGTTTGAAGGAGCACAAACAATGGCTGGGAATAATGATGATATGGACAATCCACTCATGGATACAATTCTTACACCAGCATTCAATAGACCAAATTCATGCATTGTTCATCCAGAAGTGGGGAACAACTATTGGGAGCTCAAGTCTGCCAATATTCAGTTGGTAGAGCGAGCTCAGTTTGGTGGAGAGGCTGATGAGGACCCTCACAGGTTCATTGACAGATTTCTGATGATCTGTGACTCCACTAAACACCCCCAGGTGTCCAATGATGCAGTCAGGCTGAGACTGTTTCCCTTTGCTCTTAAAGGGAAGGCTTTGAATTGGTTGGAAAGGCAACCAGCAAGAAGTATTCCATCATGGGAGAGTCTCTCAAATAAATTCTTTGCTGAGTTCTTTTCCATGGAGAGGTTTAACCAGATGGTGAATGATATCACCAATTTCACCCAGGCTGAGGGTGAAACTATGTGTGCAGCCTGGAACCGCTTCAAGGATCTAATGAGGAGATGCCCTCATTACCCCATGACCAATGGTGATCAGGTCCGAATTTTTTTCAATGGGTGTAAACCTGAAGTTCGGATGGTGCTGAATGGTGCAGCAGGTGGTAGCATCAAATCCTTGAGAGCAAATCAAACTCTGGAGTTGATAGAAAGAATGGCTGCCAATGAAAATGAATGTTTGACAGCCAAGCCTAATAGAGGGATTCTACACCTGGATAACAATGATGCGGTTCTGGCTGAAAATAAATTGTTAGCACAACAGCTAGCAAATTTGACCTCAAGGCTGGACAAGATGCAACTTTCCACTATGCAAGTTGCATCTGTGGTTTGTGAATACTGCAAGGGTGAGCATGAATCCAATGAATGCTCATCTTTGTTATCTTCTGATTCTCCTCAACAAGTGCAAGTGAATGGAGTATGGTACGAGCAAAGATCTCCACCAAGAAACATTCCTAGGAATCAGAATTTCCCTTATGCAAATAACAATTTTCAGAGGAGAACTCAAGGCACAGGACTGGATTACAATTCCAACAATTACTTGCAGCCTCCACCAGTCCAAGCTAAGGAGCCTTCTGATTTGGAAAGGTTAGTTGGACAAATGGCCCAACACTCCAATGCCTTCATGGAAGAGACTAGGGCCACCACTAAAAACATGAATGCTTCTATCAGGAATTTAGAGAATCAAGTTGGCCAGCTGGCTAAACAACTAGCTGATAGAACTCCAGGTACCTTCCCTAGTAACACAGTTACTAACACAAGGGAGGACTGTATGGCCATCACAATTAGAAGTGGAAAAATACTTCCATCTCCTGATACTACAGGTAAGCATGAAAAAGAAAAAGAAATTGAAAAACCTAATGAAGTGAAGAGAAGCCAATTGAAAAAAAGAAGCATGAAATAAGTCCTGAATAAGTAAGGGCTATGGCACCATATCCTGAAAGATTCAAACAGGATGATCAGAAAAAGCATTATGGCAGGTTCCTCGACCTTTTCAAAAAGCTTCATATTAATATTCCATTTGCTGAAGCTTTGGTCAATATGCCAAAGTATGCTAAATTTATGAAAGATCTTTTGTCAAGGAAGCACAAGTTACAAGAGTGCCAAACTGTAGCACTTACTGAGGAGTGCAGTGCTATCCTTACAAGAAAATATCCTCCTAAGCTTCGTGATCCCGGAAGCTTCAACATTCCCATTGAAATTGGTAATACAAAAATCAGAAGGGCACTATGTGATCTTGGGGCGAGCATTAATTTGATGCCTCTTTCTATTTGCAAATCTTTGGGGATCACGGAACTAAAACCCACTATGGTTTCTCTTCAACTTGCTGATAGATCTTTAAGGAAACCTAGTGGAATCATTGAGGATGTTCTTGTGAAGGTGGACAAGTTCATCTTTCCTGCTGATTTTGTGGTACTTGATATGGGGGAAGAAAAAGAGATGCCTCTTCTTTTGGGAAGACCTTTCTTAGCTACATCTCGTGCATTGATTGATGTCGAAAACGGGAAGCTTGAACTAAGAATGAATGATGAGGCCGTTACCATCAACGTCTTTGACTCAATAAAATATTCTTATCCCAAAGATGATTGTTTTAATCTTGATGTTTTAAAGAAAGAAGAGGACAAAGAAGATAGTGCCTCAAAAGTTGAATTGAAGGAGCCTTCTCAAACTCTAAAAGATATCTTCTGGGGTAATAAGGAGGCGGTGATTGAAGCACTGAAGGAACGAGAGACTGATTTGAAGGATAAAGATCCTTCTTCCCATACCCACAAAATTCTCAATGAGGATGATGATAAACATGGGAGGAAACCCCAAAGGAGACGTACTCCTACAAAGAAGAAGGTAAGAAGAAAGAAAGTAGTGAAATTCTTTGATACAAGTTGGAAGAGATACCGGGAGCTGAAATTTGACAAGAGACACCGAGACTCTATCTCTCGGAAAAATCAAAGTTTCAAAGAATTCTTAACATGGATCCATGGTTTGGATCAAATCTGGGAATGGTGGTCCCATACACCAAGGCAACCAGTACCACCAGACCCTTCATTTGCTGAGTCATCCCACACTGCTGAGGGGGATGACATGGAGGGCTGATCTTATCTCCTTGCTGATGGAGATCTTGTATATTAGTTTATTTTTCTGTTTCGTATTTTTAAGTTATTTTGTGTTGGTATATTTTTCTCTGATGTTTTAATGTGTGCATTATAGTTTCTTCTATATGCCACTATTTGTTCTATTGTGCAGGATTTTCTTCCTTCTTGGGGTTTAATTATTGCTGAGGACAGCAATGCTCTAAATCTGGGAATGGTTGGCTTGCACCTTAGAACTGCAATTCTTCTATCAGGGGAGATATTCTAACTCTTTTAATTTTCTTAGTTATTTTGTGTGCTATAAAAAAAAAAAAAAATGGTGTGTTTTGAACAAATCCCAGGTTTAAATGTGCTCATCTTTTTAATGTACATGATTAAATTCTTGGAATATATTGTATGACTTTCTGACATAACATTGCATAGGCATAATTAGATTGCATGATTGCTCGGTTGTCTGAATTAAGATTGTGAATTCTGATAATGTCTGGAGTCAATTTTCTTGAGTCTACATTGATACCATAGCTGTGAGGTTTTGAGCCTAAACACTGAAATTTTTGTTGAAAGGCCTAACTGTTGTAATACTCTAGAACTTGATTTGTTTCTCTGTAATGCATGCATTGATTGATATGATAAAGGCATTTTGTTCTTATTAGCTTTTGGCCAAAATAGCCCACCTGTATGAAATTTTCCCTTGCTAGCCCTTTTGAGCCTGAATTGATTTATTGTAAAATAACCTGTGCCCTGATTAATGGCTTAGCCAATATCCATATAACTTACCTTGGTTGAGATTGAATCACTGAAAGTGTTGGAAATAAAGTAAAGAAAGTGAGGTAAGCTCCACAATGGTCAAGTAAAAAAAAAAAAAAAAAAAAAAAAAAAAGAGAGAAAAAGAAAAGAAAGCAAGAAAAAGGAAAAGAGTAAAAGGTGGCAGGAAGGAATGAATTCCCGAAATTCTGTGGGAATGTTAGTGGAGCAAAACAATTGAGTTGAAATTGTTAAAAATGAAATAATATCAGTTTTCAATCTATTGGTTGTTTGAGCTACTATCCAAATTTTCCTACCTATTACCCCAGCCAAAGTTACAACCTGTGAAGTCTTTTTGATCAATTAATGCATGTGTTTGATTCTTCAATTTCAAGAATTTTGTAGAATATAATCAAGCATATGGTAGTGTTATAGCTTTGAGTAATTGAGTGCTCATGATACCCTTAAACACTGAGTGTTGAGTGAACATTATTTATCTGTGTGAGGGATAATCAATGTAGACTTATATATTTAAGAAGCTGATGGCATTATTAGAAGTTCATGATATTGAGTCAGGCATATATGACATATTGAATCTGAGAGTGACTATGATTGTTATGTTAGATTAAGTGAATATTTCCTGGATTAAGTCTTTTACATTGCTGGGGACAGCAACGTTTAAATCTGGGAATGGTTTGATGTGCCTCTGGCAAGTGTGATTTTTCTGTGATAAAATTGACGAGAATTGAGTCATAAGAGAGCAAATTAAATACATATTTGCTAATTATATTGATTCTTTGAATGTCAATAATATTCACCTTTTAATTGTATTTTTACAGGGAAAATAAATGAAGAATTATAAAAAAAAACCTGTTAATGCAATTTTCCACGGTTATAGCACACTATGAGTTCCAAGCATGGCGCGGGTCAGCACCAAATTGGCACAAAAACCGCACCAGATTACGAACTTTGCAGCGAGGACATCAAAGTGGCGCGAGGTAGCAACAAAGTGGCGCTCCTCAGCGCAACAAGACAGAACCTTGGCGCAACCTAGCGCCATTTACGAAAGAAAGTAGCGCTTCTCAGCGCAATAACACAGAAGATTGGCGCAAGGGAGCGCCAAATTACAAAGGAAATGGCGCAAGCTAGCGCCAATGAATAGTGAAAGTGGCGCTAACTAGCGCCATTTGTGTGCAAAAGTGGCGCCAACCAGCGCCAATGAATAGTGAAAGTGGCGCTAGTTAGCGCCAATGAATAGTGAAAGTGGCGCTAACTAGCGCCATTTGTGTGCAAAAGTGGCGCCAACCAGCGCCAATAGGAAAGTGGCGCAAACGTGCGCCAATTCGGCGCCAACCAGCGCGGGTTTGCGGGAACAGATCTCCGTCTTTTCTGAGGGCATTTTTGGAAGGAGAAGAGAATATTATAAATGTGACATTTGCTGAATTAGGTCAGCAGACTTGGCAGATCTGAAAAAAGGAAAAACACAGATACAGGTTAAGAGACAGATCTGAAGATTGGAGGAGAAGGGCATTGGATGTTCTTCGTTCTTCATCTACATCTAGTATTTCTTTATCTTTTGTTTTAATTTTATGTTGAATTTTAGATCAACGATCATGATGTTGATCGGCTAGATCATTTTTATTGTAGTCAGGGTCACGATCCATATGTGAACCTTTGATACGAAGGATTGGTTTATGGTTTTTGATTTATATAATTATCTTTATCGTTACTCTGTGCGAATTTGATATTTCCTTTGTTAGAATTGATCGATCTAATAGTTGGGGATATTCAGAGGATCAAAACCCTAGATAGGAATATTGGGGTTTTGATCTCGAAAGGGGGTAAGATAACGATCTGTATGCGTGCTAGGAATAGACGTGTATATGATTGCAGATGCTTAAATTATCGCGCCCATTGCTTGATCCCATGAGAAACATTGCAAGGAATTGGGGTTCCTCATGGGATTAAAGGGTTAACCTTGCAAGGAATTGAGGGTTAACTATTGAATCTTTTAGATGATAATTTATCTGAATAATTATATAAATAATTATTGTAAACCAATCCGGAGTAAAAAGCGGGGATCATTTGGTGAATGAACCCTGGCTACAATACTTTTCTCATATTTTTCTAAAAATCAATTTTCAATTGTATTGTTTTCTTTTTCAGTATATATCACCCCATCTTGGAGACTTTATTTCAGGAGGTAGTAGTGGCACTGGAGCGGCGGGCAAGAAGCCCGTAGGATGATTGAGACCTAGGAGTATTTATTTTGTATTTTGGTGGCTATTGGGCCTAGGCTAGACTTAGGGCATGAGCATTGCATATGGAATTTAGTATGAGATTTATGGTCATATTTGTTCATGCCATTTTTGTCTAAGTCTAGTTGCATTTGGATTATGTCATTTTGAGGTTTCTTTATTATGTATTATTTGAAGATTAAAATTGTAATTGTAATATGTCATTGGAAGCCTTGTAAATCATACATGAGTTCTTGTAACCATGAAGTATATGTAATATGATGAAAGGGCCATAGGCCTATTTTAGGATTATGATTATGTGTATGTTTAGAAAATGCATGCAAATGGACTTTGATGATTGAAATATGTTAAGTGTTAATAAAGTAAGTGATGTAATATGAATTATGTACTTTAATATAAACTGTGATGGGTTATAAGAGCCCCAAGGCATTGTTGGTCCTTGTGTGTGCCACCCAATGATTATTAGGTACATTTGAGGTCTTAGATCACTTTTGCAAACTTGGGATTTTTGGAAAAACAAAGGAAACTCTGGCGAATTCTCTATAAATATGCAAAATTTAGGCGAACTTTAGGAGAGCATAACTCCCTCCACAGAGGTCTGATAGGGACGTGCCATACACCGTTTTGAAGGTTGAGATGTCCTCTATCTTGTGGTAAAATTTGGTAAAAATTTGGGTTGGGCGTCGGCCTGTAGGAGGCTGAGAACGCTGGTTGTTCAGTGGGCTACTGAACATCGGGCAGTTCTCGACCAAGTTTGGAAAATTTATGCCCGCTTCTTTTCTTGGTCAAATTAGGTGTATGATATATCAAATTGAAACTTGAGGTGTCTAGTTTATTGTATAAAGATTTGAGAGCAATTGGATGAGTGTGTTTGCTGCAGTAATTGATTGAATGAAAGATGTTTGGAGCTGTTTTGGGGTTGGCTGGCAGCTTTGCCTGTCCAACTTCAAACAGCAATATCCGGAGCAAATGTGCTCTAAATAACTCGTGTGATAGCTTTTTATAAATTTATTTAAGTGTAGAGTAACATATAAAAAGATGAGAGGTTTGCGACATGCGGATTCTCCGCAGAAATTCAGAGACCGAACCACGTTCGGATAGGTAGAAAACGTAAAAGTGAGATTTTAGCTAAGTGGGTTTATGGGAATCCCTTGGTGACTTGAGAGATTTCATATAGGTTATAAAAATAGTTTAAATAATTATTCCAGTTTACGGTTACGGTGACAACTTTTAATTATTACGCTTTTTATTGTTTTAAATGCTCGCGTAATAAACGGAAAAAGTTTACTCACATTTTTATAAATGAATTGCTGTGATTGTAACTGCGCTTAATATCATAATTAATGTTAATAATATCGGTGTACAACAGGATGTTACATCTCTCATTTCCTCTTCCTTAATTACTAGCAAAGTTGTTTCCCGAGTCTTGTACTTGTGGAAACCTCCCTTGATCGTCATCATCATTCTTCCTTCTCCGGTTTGTACCTCTGGCTTTCTCTCTTGCCTCCTCAGCTTCCTTCATGCCTGTTTCAATGTCTCTGCACCTGTTTATTAGTGATGAAAAATTTCTTACTTGATGTCCTATTATTATACTTTTAAGTTCACGCTTTAATCCAGATTCAAACTTAGTTGTCAACTACTTTTCATTAGGTTGATCCAGTACATACTTGTAATATTTGGATAGTTCCTCAAATTTTTCCACATATTCACCAATAGTCATATTTCCTTGTTTTGGTTCAAGAAATTCTATTTCTTTCCTATTTCTTACACTTTGTGGAAAATGTTTTTCCAAAAATGCATCTTTAAATGTTGTCCAAGTAATTTCTGTTCCTTGACTTTGGAAATATCTTTTGGTATTTATCCACCAATGTTCTGCTTTTCCAATCAACATATATGTGGCAAAATTTACTTGATGAATAATAGGACAGTCCATTATCAAGAATAATTTCTGAAGTTCTTTTACCCATTCCATAGCTACCTTAGGGTTATAATCTCCATGAAAAGTAGAAGGTTTATACTTATGAAATTTAGTCAATCATTTGTAATCAGGACTAGGTCCTCCCTGAGCATTTGTGGATCTAAGTCCACTTGCTTTTTTGGAGTTATGGGTGTGATTTCTGGTTGCACAATCCTCCATCCACTCCTGAATAATTAACTGAATTGTCATAGTCTGTTCTTTAAGAGCTTCTGCCACTCGGATAAATGCATTTGTTACTGGGTTAACTTCTGGTTCAGAAGTTGAAGATGTTTGCCTTGTATCTGTCATAGATCTACATATATTATTTCATGGTAGTGAGCTGAGGAGGCTCATTACTAAATAATTCAAAATATGCATGATCTATGATAAATTACCAAGCAACATCTAATTTAAGTATTTTATTTACCTGAGTCATTCTGCTTTGATACCATAAAATGTAATATCCCCAATAATTGGCTAGCATAGAGGATGAAAAGAAAAGATGGCTAAATAATCACACAAGAGGGGGGTGAATTGTGTGTTACTTCTAATTCGAGAAATAATTCAAAAATCAACTTTTTAACAAGTATTTCAACCAAAATCAATTCAAATAGAATGTAAACTTATTTTTCCAACGCAAAACAGAATTAAAAGAATTCTTATAACATCAGTTCAAAGGCAATATGCAACGAATCAAATTTGAAAGGGAAAATAGAAGAATTTCAATGTTTATGTGCACCCTTTTCAAGAAATCATGCAAAAACAAATTAGAACAGAAAAGTAATGATCATAAACCCTAAAACAGATTCAATAAGATATATATCAAGAATCAAAACGAAATTCAATTGATAAAAATCGAAAGAGATAGGATAAAGAAGAATCACACCGGGGTTTATTCTGCTTCACTCTCTAAACCACTTGAGAGCTACGTCTAGACTGATGTCGATCCTTTTCACTATAGTCAAGCTTCCAACAGGTGCTTGAAGAAACTTTGTTACAACAAGAATTTTACAAGTCTATGATTACACCTTGATCGCACTTAACCTAAGCCCTTAGGATCACTCTAATTGTCTCTCCGACAAATACAACAATTCACTCCTTCTAAACAGATGTAGAGTCACATCTCTACGTTCAAACAAAAAAAGAAATAACAAAAAAAGATTGAGAAATGAGTAATTAAGATTTTTCTCAAGGATGTGCAAAAGCAAACCAATATGGGTTCAATTCTGTGATATCTTTGATTCTGAGTTTTTCAGTATTAATTCTTGTATTCAGAACCCTAATAATATGTATTTATTGGTGCCCAATGAGTTATAAGTTGCTTATAGATGTTGGACATCAAAAAAATTTGAATTTCTTGGAGTTTAAGTCACTAATAACAGAAAGTATTCGATTACTTTTCGGGGAGTATTTGAATACTTCTTCAAGATCATGTTATGTTTATGTTGGATGTATTCATATACGCGTCAACTCATTAATTTAGCTCAAAGTTCTAAGCTCCAACAATTACACATTTCATTTCATGTTTATTTATTAATTTCATGTTAACTTTTAGGATTTGATGTTTCTTTATTCATTAGAGATAACTTATCTGTAATGCCCCAAAACGACGTCATTTAGAGATCGAGAGAAAGATATTTTTGTAATTGTCTTTATCCTAGAGTTATATTCGTCTTTATAATTGATTTTTTTCTAAATCCCAAAACATCATCATTTTGGGACAAATGGAGATAACTTTATCTCTATTGATTGGAGAAACATTAAACCCTATCTTGTATTTTTATTTTGTTTTTTGAATCGTATCTTGTAATTTTATTTATTTTGTGTGTAATTGAAGTTATTTATTCATACTATTTGAGGTTAATAGATTATTTGTGTAGAATGATATCAACCCACATTAATAAAATTATGTTAGTGTTAAGAATTCAAAAATAAATAATTATTTATATCTTGTATCCTCATATTTATATATTAAATATGAACAATATGTAAATATAGAGTTAAGATCATTGTACACCAATATAAGTTACACTCTCCATCTTGATTATTGATATATTTATATCTAATGGTTCTTATTTATTAAATATCTTAGTCGTTAGATACAAAAAAAATCAATTATCAAAATTTGATATAAGATTTCTTATTCTTATGTCGGTATAAGAATATCTTTATATGTAAATATAATACCCAACCCTTAACCACACCTATATCTATTTTTCTCTCTTGCTTTATATCCATTAATAGTCATTACTACTACCACTAGTGCTCTTAATACGTTACTTCTTGATGCATTAAGTTTTTTTTTTTTTTTTGATAAATTTATATTTTGTTTGGCACAAATGCTTCAATACTACATCCAAAAAAAAAAAAAAATAGATAAAGTTGTAACCTGCAAATTTTTTTTCATATAATGTGAGACACACATTTTATTATCGTGGAAAGTGAAAAAGTTATATTGTTCTGCATATACTATTATCTGATTAAGAAATTAATTACAACAGAAAGAAATGTATCATTTTATATTATAATGTGTATTTGTCATTCATATGTAACATATATATTCTAGGGGTGTCAAAATGGGTTTACACGACACGAATTCGACACGACACGAATTTGACACGTCACGAATACTACGAACACGACACGAATTTTTATTAGTGTTAAAATCTTCAACACTGACACGACATAAATTTTTTGCAGGTTGTCACAACACGACACGAAAACACGCAGAATATGGGTCAAAACGATAAGTGACAAAAAATTTAAAAAAATGGATCGAAATTAAAAAAATAATAATAATAAATTAAGAATAAAATAATTCAAAAAAAATACGGGTCAACACGAACACAACACATTTTTTTTTGCGGATCAACCCGAACACGAATTTTCGTGTCGTGTCGCGGGTCGACCCGCGTGTCAAAACCTAGACACCCCTAATCTTCTATATCTTCTATATATATATATATTCTAAAGTAAAACCATTTGCTGGCAAGTTTGTTGACGTGTCCTCATCTCATGCAATCTGAACTTTGTGTTCACACTGCTTCATTTTGAATTTTTTTCCTTTTTTAGAAACTTTTTTAATCAAAAAAAAATCATTTTAAATTAATTTCAAATTAATTTTAATTAAAAACGTTATTAATTCATTTTGGTGAAAAATGGTGCAGCTTTTATGCGAGTTCACTTTTTCAATGCAACTAAATTCCACTACTTTCTCCCTTGAAAAATGTTGGCACATACATTTTGTATAAATAGAGAAATTGTGTTTCTTATTTTTTTTAGCTCTGCTACGATTTCTTTGTTCATTTATGTTTGAGTGGATTGTTGTGTTGGTATTCTTTTTTGGTTCCTTTGGCTTGCCTCCCATTCTTTTACTTTGGTTTCTTCGTTTGTGTTTGTAGGTATTGTTGTATTTGTATTATTTTTTGGTTACGTTACAAACAAATGCTCTGAATTCGTTTTCATTTTTTGTATACTGATTCTTTTTT
>JAVKPL010006347.1:0-25772 GCA_032173675.1 Gastrolobium villosum
ATTACAGATTTAAAAGGAATAAACCCATCATTTTGCACTCATAAAATATTGATGGAAAACGACATCAAACCAGTCAGACAACCTCAGAGAAGGCTAAATCCGACCATGAAGGAGGTCGTGCGAAAAGAAGTCGTAAAACTATTGGATGCTGGGATGATCTATCCAATTTCAGATAGTGCATGGGTGAGTCCGGTACAGACAGTTCCAAAGAAAGGTGGGATCACGGTGGTACGAAATGAAGATAACGAACTAATTCCCACAAGAACTATCACCGGCTGGCGAATGTGCGTCGATTATAGGAGACTGAATACACTAGCAGGACATTCATTCTATTGTTTTCTAGACGGATATTCCGGATATAATCAAATAGCAGTTGCCCCAGAAGATCAGGAAAAGACAGCATTCACCTGTCCATATGGCGTGTTCGCATACAGACGTATGCCCTTCGGATTATGCAATGCACCCGCCACTTTTCAAAGGTGTATGCTATCTATATTTTCTGATATGATTGAAAATTTTATTGAAATTTTTATGGATGATTTTTCTGTCTTCGGTTCATCTTTTGATGCTTGTTTAACTAATCTAGCTTGTGTTTTGCAGAGATGCCAAGAGAGTAATTTAGTACTCAATTGGGAAAAATGTCATTTTATGGTAAGGGATGGAATAGTCCTAGGCCATAAGATATCTAAAAGGGGAATTGAAGTTGATAGAGCGAAAATATCTATTATTGAGAAACTCCCCCCTCCCTCTAATGTACGTAGTGTACGCAGCTTTCTTGGACATGCAGGTTTCTATCGGCGTTTCATCAAGGACTTCTCAAAGATAGCTAAACCTCTCTGCAAGCTATTAGCTAAAGAAGAAGAGTTCAACTTCGACAATGACTGTTTGACTTCTTTTACTCTTTTAAAAGAAAAACTGACTACTGCACCTATTATCACTTCACCTAATTTTGAATTGCCTTTCGAATTAATGTGTGATGCTAGCGATTATGCCATAGGTGCTGTGTTGGGTCAAAGGAAAGACAAACTTTTACATGTTATATATTATGCTAGTAAGATTCTCAATGATGCACAAATGAATTACACCACTACTGAGAAGGAATTGCTAGCAGTTATATATGCTTTTGACAAATTTAGAACCTATTTGTTAGGATCTAAAGTTATTGTTTACACTGATCATGCTGCCCTGAAATATTTACTAACCAAACAGGATGCCAAACCTAGACTACTCAGGTGGATGCTTTTACTTCAAGAATTTGAAATAGAAATAAGAGACAAGAAGGGAGTAGAGAACCGAGTAGCTGACCATCTCTCTAGACTTCAAGAAACGGAATTGCAGGATAGTTCTGAATTACTAATTAGAGATGAATTTCCGGATGAGCAGGTCCTTTCAGTCACTACCGTGCCATGGTTTTTAAACGAACAAACTCTTGCAGTTGACACTGCACCATGGTTTGCGGACTTTGCAAACTTCAAAGCAGCAGGGACAATCCCTAAAGATTTTTCATGGCAACAACGGAAGAAATTTCTACGGGACGTGAAAAGGTATTTATGGGATGAGCCGTTCCTATTCTATACATGTTCTGATGGAGTTATCAGAAGATGCATCCCGGAAGAAGAAATGAAGGATGTGTTGTGGCACTGCCATGGTTCAGAATACGGAGGCCACTTTGCAGGAGAAAGGACAGCTGCAAAAGTCCTTATGAGTGGATTTTATTGGCCCACTTTATACAAGGATGCACGGAAATTTGTGGAATCTTGCGATCGCTGTCAAAGGACGGGAAACATTTCAAAAAGACATGAAATGCCATTGAACAACATCATGGAGGTGGAAATCTTCGACGTTTGGGGCATTGATTTTATGGGACCCTTTCCCACTTCCTATGGGAACAAGTACATTTTAGTTGCAGTAGATTACGTTTCCAAATGGGTAGAAGCAGTCGCTTTGCCTACTAATGATTCTAGAGTCGTGATTAATTTCATAAAGAGAAACATCTTTGTGAGATATGGAGTTCCTCGAGCAGTGATTAGTGACGGAGGCACACATTTCTGCAACAGACAAGTTGAATATGTGCTAGCAAAATACAGCGTCCGACACCGTATTGCCACACCATATCATCCACAAACTAGTGGGCAGGTAGAAATCTCAAACCGGGAACTAAAGCGGATCCTTGAAAAAACAGTGGGAAGTTCCCGAAAGGATTGGGCTCGCAAGTTAGATGACGCATTATGGGCATACCGGACGGCATTCAAAACACCAATTGGAATGTCACCATTTCAAATGTTGTTCGGGAAGGCATGTCACTTACCAGTAGAAATGGAACATAAAGCTTGGTGGGCTGTAAAATTTTTAAATTTTGATACGAAGGCGGCAAGTGAGAAGAGATTGTTACAGCTGGACGAGTTAGACGAGTTCAGATTGTCCGCCTACGAAAGTGCAAGCTTATATAAGGAGAAAACCAAGAAGTGGCATGACAGAAAAATCTTAGGAAGAGACTTCAAGGTTGGCCAGCAAGTATTGCTCTACAATTCCCGGTTGAGACTTTTTCCGGGAAAACTCAAATCTAGATGGTCAGGACCATTCTTGGTAAAAGAAATTCGTCCGTATGGTACAGTGGAAATCAGTCCACTTGATTCTGAGAGAAGTTTTAAGGTAAATGGCCAGCGATTGAAGCCCTACCTCGGCGGTGAAATTGACAGAGGGACAGCAACTGTTGCCCTAGTAGAAACGTAAGGAAGGTACGTCAGGCTCGTGACGAAAAACAAGCGCTTGTGGGAGGCAACCCAACAGTTTTAATTCTAGTAGATTAGTTTTTAGTTAATTCGTAAAATATAAAAAGCCTTGGGATCAATGATCAAGTGGCACGATGACCTTACAGATAGAAACAGGAAATGAAGATTGCACAGGTACACAACGCTTGTTCATTTAATTATATTGTGCAAGAATAGAGTACTATGTTTTCTGCCTTAGCGCGCCTAAGCGCGCTAGAGCGCGCTTAAGCGCGCTCCACGAAGCAGCAACCAAAAGCCTCTGCCTCAGCGCGCTTAAGCGCGCAAGAGGGAGCTTAAGCGCGCTCCAAGGAAGACAGAAGGCCAAAAGCCTCTGCCTCAGCGCGCTTAAGCGCGAAAGAGCGCGCTTCAGCGCGCTCAATCAGGCAAAAAGAACTTTTCCTCTGCCCAAGCGCGCTTAAGCGCGCAATAGGGAGCTTAAGCGCGCTCCAAGGAAGGCAGAAGGCCAAAAGCCTCTGCCTCATCGCGCTTAAGCGCGGAACTGGCGGCTTAAGCGCGCCAGTGAAGGCCAAAAGTCACTGTCGAAGCGCGCTTAAGCGCGCAACATCGCGCTGCAGCGCGCTCCAGAAGGCCAACGGGCACTGCCCTAGCGCGCCTAAGCGCGCAACAGCGCGCTTCAGCGCGTTTAAAACGTACACAGCACACTGCCTAAGCGCGCTTAAGCGCGACTAGGGCGCTTAAGCGCGCTGCATCAGACAGAATTTTTAAAAAAACACCCCAAACCTCTCCATTTCCCTCATTCTCACTTTCTCACACCTTTTCATCCACACTCTTCACATTCCACTACCCCTCAAAACCTTTCATCTCCCTCAAACCTTCCATCTACCTCAACTTCATCATAAAACCTACCCATCTCCCAAAACTCTCCTTGTTATCACGTTCTTCTCACCACAACCTTCACCAACAACTCTGGTCATCTCTTTCACCTTCTTGGATCTTCAAGAACTTCTGGTCATATTCTTCATTTTCACACAAGAAACCAAGGTATGCAATTCAAGAACTCTTATATGATTTAGTTTTTGCACCATGAAAGAACCAAGGTATGATTTCCATTGTTAAGTTGCACATCATAAGGGACCATGGTATGAACCTCTAGCATTCACATTAAGTGTCAATCAACAAGCATGCCAACTGTTCGGTAAATTGCCATAACAAACTCTGAAAGAGATTGTTTAAAAAAAAACATAGGTTGCATTGCTTCATTCTTATGATTATATTGAGTGTCAAGATGAGTGCTAGAATTTTACACTAAGTCCATAGGGAATGTGCTTCATTTTATGATGTGATATTTGGACTTTTCTATTCTTGCTCTAGTTGTTTGTATGATTGATGTCCTTGCTGATTGTTACACAAATGTCATATATGTCATTAACTGGGCAATTTCCTGAGGGGTTATGAATGAATTTTGAGATGAGAATAGAACGGGAATGGTGATACCATGTATGGAGATATACCCGGATTTGACGTTTTTTGGTGCCCTGATTTTATGCATTTGCATGTTATTTCAGAACTGATTCTGAATTAAATCTGGGAATTGTTTTGTTGGGAGGTACAATTGTTTTGAAAATTTTTATTCTCCATTGGAAACTCTTCTGTTTTTCAGGAATGGCACCAAAAGACAAGCATTTGGGAAAGAGGACAAGGAAAACAAAGGGCACCGGAGGCACATCTGGTTCTTCGGCTCCCCCTGCAGAGTTCGACTCACACAGGTTTCTCACTGCGGAACATGAGGAGCGATACAAAATGGTGGCTGCTAAGCCAGTGATACGAGAAAGGAAAATGCTCCTCGAACAGGGGGAGTATCCAGACTTGTACAACAACTTAGTCCGGAGAAGGTGGAGAGCATATGCCATATCACTGACTGATAGCTCCGGATCCATATGCAAGGAGTTCTATACTAATGCTTACATGGCCAATCAAGGAGCGAACAGAGTTTACAAAAGTTATGTGAGAGGGAAAGACATATGGTATGATGCCGAGACACTGCAAGCATTATTGAGGACAGCTCACCATACTCCTGGGGTGAGATGTGATTACCGACAGTTACTCAAAGAGATTGAGTACGGACCTGCCAGAAGCGACCCGGATTACATCACATGGGACCCCGTGGAAGAGGCTGCCCCAATTCTGGAAACTATTGCCCTTCCAGGAGAAAGGTGGGAGATGATGAAAAACAACATCCGCCCCAAACTGTTGCGTCTTCACCAGCTAAAACCAGAAGCCAAGGTTTGGTTCCAATTCATCATCAACAACATCTTGCCTACCACTCACACTTCGGAGGTGCAAGTGAAGAGAGCCGCCCTGATTCACACTATTATGACTGGGGGCACAGTGGATCTACCAGAGATCCTAGCAGATGGCATCTATGATTTTGCTCATCAGACATCTGCCAAGGCTGCCATTGCTCACAGCTCCTTGATTCAAACCCTATGTCTACAAGCCGGAGTTGAAATCCCTACTGAGCACAAGCTTGTGGAAGTGTGCCCCCCGATTGATGCTGTTCTCATTCGCTCCAACATGGGTCTTCCATCTACTCCTCCAGTTTCTCCAGCATTACCAGTACCACCATCCGCACCAGTCCAACGAGCCAAACAGCCGACCATTCCTGCTATATGGGAAACAGTGCAGACTATGCAGCGCCAGCAGGAATCCATGCAACGAAGAGCCCGATATTCTCAAGGCCGACAGGTGGCATTTCAGGAGTATGTGAGCACGCAGATAATGGAGCTATGCCGACAGCGTGACATCCAGGCATCTCCATTTCAGTACCCTCCATACACCGGATCTGATGAGGAGACAGCAGGACAGGATCCCTCTCATGCAGCTGCTGAAGATGACACTCAGGCTGACTTGACTGCTGACATTACACAGGGCACTGATAATTTTGCTGCTGTTTTTGATGGAGCTGATGCTGTGGCGCAGCAAGATTCACCCATCACTGATATGGAGGAGGACTGATTCCATATCAGTTTCAGATTTATATTATGTTTTGATGTTTTGATGTTTTCTTTTTGTTTTGATGTTTTAAGCACATTGATGACTTTTTGCAACTTCCCTTGGGTTAATTGATTTTGTTGGATTTTGAACTGCTGACATGTTCTCTATCTGTGGTATGTGTGCAGAATACAGTAGATATATCCTTTCTGATTCTTGCTTAGATTCTTTTAGATTTAAATTTATTGCTGAGGACAGCAAGATTTAAATCTGGGAATGGGTACTATGCAAGCATCAGACCACACACTTCACATGGTTGGAAGGAGAATATCATGAGTTTCACATGACGAATGCAGTTTCAGGGGAGTTCCTTATTAGTTTTTATATTATATGTAGTATTACTTTGAATAAATATTAGTATGTTGATATTGAGATTTCTAGGACCTCATCCTTATTTTAATTAGTGAAACTTTAAGTCCATGGTGTTTGACATGAATAGTGAATTATTATATGGAATTGGTTGTTAGTTGATATTAAGAATGATGATAAATAAATTATTTTTAATGAGCGTCACTCAACCATGCTTAAATAACTCACCAGAATAAGAAAAAAATAACCAAGGAATCAAATAGAGAGTAGAAAAAGAAGTTCGCACCCCTAGCCGTGAGCCTTTGAGCTTAAACAGAATAAATTTTTGTGGTGTGAACTTCATTGTTTGAAGCACTCTAGAGCTTGTTTTGTTTCTCCTTGGAAATGGTATGTGATTGTCAAAATGATAGAGGCAGTTGTTTCAAAAGCCAAAATAGCCAAATAGCCAACCTGAAAGTATTCTTAGAATAAACCCTTTGAGCTTTAGCCTGATTATTCATCGACACATTAATAAAAAGCCATCCCACACACATCCTCACCTGAACTGATTGATTTTTAAATAAATTCAATGAGGAACAAGAATGAATTGAAACAAAAAGTATGAACTTCAAATTCTCAGTGTATGGAGAAAAGGGAAAAATGCCACAAGGTGTTGAAGTGAATGAAAAAAAAAAAAAAAAAAAAAAGGAAAGAAAAAGACTCATAAATATGAGTAAGTGAATGAAAGAAAGAAGGAAAGACTCAACAAAGAAAATTGTTATTAGAAAGTTATGATAAAGTTCCTCTTTTAAAGAAATTGAATTTTGATCAGTGATCTTAAGCCATTCACCCAGATACTTCCTTCCTTTTACCTAAGCCACGCTATAACCTGAATAAAGACCACTTGATTGACTTTGACATACCAAGTAGACTCTGAAGAGTGAGAATATGAACAAGCTTATGCTAGTGTTAATTCAGTGAAGAAAGAGAGAAACACACACCCCTCAAATACTTGAGTAGGAGTGAATAAATAAAAATTCCAGTGAGAGGGTGTTGTGAACTTGGAATTAAACTACTCTTTATATTGAGAACTCAAGTTATGATTTGATGACTGATGGAGTATTAATGTGGTTTGAATTGACGTAGCATTGATATTGTTTATGAATCTGAATATTCTGATGTATCACCATCAACCAATTTCTGTTAATGATTCACTAAGCATGATTAGCCGTCGTCAAGAGTTCCCATAAGTATTATTCTAATTAAATTGCTGGGGACAGCAATGTTCAAATCTGGGAATTGTTTGATAAACCTCCAGTTTATCTTGTTTTAGAGACTAAAGTAATATGAATTATTCAGTTAAACAAGTTGAAACTAAGGTTAAAATGGTAATTATGATCATTAGTTGAAATTCAACTAATTAAATCAAATTCTTGATATTTTAAAAGGTTTTGTTGTAAAAAGAGGATTCAGAGGAAGATTGGATAAAGATGAAGACAACAACCAAGGGAATGAAGATCAAAACAAAGAAGATTCTATCTTATCAGGTTGTTGGAAGAGGGAGCTTAAGCCCCCAATGGAGGCTTAAGCCCCCGAAAAGCACATTCAGCTCCTGCCTCTGCGCGCTTAAGCGCCCTAGAAACGTATTCAGCCTCTGCCTCTGCGCGCTTAAGCGCCCTCCAGCGCGCTTAAGCGCGCCACAAACAAGAATTTCCAGCACGAAGAGCGCGCTTAAGCGCCCTACAGCGCGCTTAAGCGCGCAACATGAAGAAAAGCCTACTGCCTTAGGCGGCTTAAGCGCCCAAGGAATATAGTTTGTTCCAAATTGGCATATTCTACAAAAGGTGCGAATTCTACACCTTTAAAAAGGCATATAAGGTTCAGAGTTAACTACTACTTCACACTGAAAAACACTTGGAGAGCCTTGGAGTCTCGGATACATGCTTGGAAGCGGCGAAGACAGATCGGAGTCAGTGCATCACTGGAGCTGTTAAAGATTCACCAATCACCAATGGAGTTTGGGGAAGCTTTTATAGTTATTTTTATGTTTGATTTCGCCATGTCTGGCTAGTTTCTCTGTAGTTAGGGATGATGGAACCTAATTAAATCATTATGTTATGAATTAATTGTTATGAATTCTTCTCTTTTTATATTTGAATAAATTCATCTGTGTTCAATGCTTTCTATGAGTTTGCTCCTTATAGAATGACCCTTCAGGGAATTGTACGGCAACAGGAATGTTGGTGCATGAACCTCTATCCGATGAATTTATCATAACCCTTGTGGTCTAGGAATAGGAATAGGAATAGACACAAGGTAGTTATGCAATCCTATGATCCTTAATTTTAATGCATGTCTTCTTGGGGAATAATCGGGGAACTAGAGTTCTTCCAAGTTTACATAGGTTAGGGTAACAAGGAATTGAGCCCTAAGTAACTTAGATAGGTTCGATTGGCAATACATTAATAGCAGGTTCTTAACAAGTTGATTCATAACGTATTGAGGAGATTAGGAGAAGTCAGAACCCTGACTACGTTTATTTTCTTAGTTAATTCTATCATTTATTTTCCGTTATTCACTTTACATTCAGAGTTTTACTTACATGTTATCAACCTTTTTCAACACACAAACTACGTTACTTCCTTTTTATTAGTTCAACTAAATTAACGATAGTGAATCGGTGCTTGAGTTTAATCCTCGTGGGAACGATATCTTACTTATTCACTTTATTACTTGTACGATCGGTGCACTTGCCGAAAGTAGCAACAAGCGTGTATTGTGCTTTTGGTTTACCAACACTGCCACTCGGAGACTCTACCAGGTTAAGATTTGGTCGCTTGCAATGGACTTCCAAGTCTCTTCTCGCATTGATAGTGTCCTTTGTCTTGCCTTTTGTGTCCATCATTGTGGACAATATATTAACAAACACATTTCTCTCAATATGCATCACATCAAGATTATGTCGAAGAAGTTGATCTTTCCAGTACGGTAATTCCCAAAATATACTTCGTTTCGTCCAATTGTGTGATTGCCCATATTCTGGATCTTGATTAAATTTCCGACATTCTTCTACACTTGGTATGTCCTTCACCCTTTCCCAAACATCTTTTCCACTCAACCTTAATGGAGGGGTTGATTTTTCAGCTTTTCCTTTTATAAAAGTGTTCTTGTTCCTCCTATAAGGATGATTATGTGGTAAGAACCGGCGGTGACAATCAAACCAAGACATTTTTCGACTGTATTGTAAGCGAAATCCCTTACATTTCTCCATACAAATTGGGCATGCAAGTTTGCCCATTGTCTGCCAACCGCATAACATTCCGTAGGCTGGGAAATCATTTATTGTCCACATTAATGCAGCCCTCATGTAAAAGTTTTGCTTCGTAGAAACATCATAAGTCAACACTCCATTGTGCCATAACATCTTCAATTCATCTATAAGAGGGCGCAAATAAACATCAATATTTCTCTTTGGGTTGGAGGGACCAGGGATAATGGCCGATAGAAATAAGAATTCTCTTCTCATGCACATCCATGGCGGCAGATTATATGGAGTAATGATCACAGGCCAACAAGAATATGGCCTACCCGATTTTTCAAACGGAGCAAAACCATCAGAACACAAGCCCAACCTCACATTACGGGGATCTTGGGAAAAATTAGGATGAGATGCATCAAAGTTCTTCCAAGCTTTAGCATCAGATGGATGAGATAAGGAGCCATTCTCCTGCTGGTGGTCATTATGCCATCTCATTTCAGAAGCAGTTTGTATTGAGGAATACAGCCTCTGCAATCTTGGAGTGATCGGAAAGTACCACATCTTCTTTAGTGGAATTGGTTTCCTCCTTCCTTTTTTACTATCAAATTTATATCGTTCCTGCGGACAAAACTTACAACGTTCGAGGTGGGCATCTTCATTATAATATAGCATACATCCATTTGAACAACATTCAATCTTCTCACATCCAAGGCCAAGCTCACAAACTGATTTCTTTGCATCATAAAAATCTTTAGGCATACAATTTCCTGGCGGCAATGCATCTCCCATAAACTGCATCCATTGGTTAAAGCACCCCTCAGACATTTGGTAGTCAGTTTTCAAGCTTAAGGCTGTCAAAGACGCCGAAAGCTTGGAGTAATTTTGACAACCATCCCATAAAGGACGTTGCGCAGCATTTAACATATCAAAAAATTGTTGTGTTTCAGGATTAGGATTCTCTATCACAGAGTGTTCTTCAGTATCAAAATCTCGTTCAAGGTACTGCCCAATACTTGGTCCAGCAGCATCCATAACCAACTGCTCGTAATTTCCAAAAGTTTCTCTTTGCCCACAAGTCCCATAGTATGAGTCCTTTTCAACCACAGGAGGGTTTTGAGGGAAATCTTCACCATGGCTTGTCCAACAATAATAATTAGACTTGAAACCGAACTGACACAAATGCGTCTTGATTTCATCAGGATGTTTGAAGGCCTTACATTTGCATTTCTTACAAGGACACCTAATCAGATTTTGTGCATGACGCATATGTTGTTGTGCAAACTCAATAAATTCATGAATTCCGTTGTAGAATTCTACCGAGATAGCCCTTTGTTCATCCACTCTATTATACATCCATCTCCTATGTTCTGGCACTTCCATTTCAAATTCCTTAGTTGAATAAAAAAGACAAATCACCACCTAGAAATGATGGAGCATATATAAAATAAACATTACCCTACACGACAATGCCAATAATTTTAACATTTTCAAGGGTATATAAAGTAAACAATAATAAAATCATATATTATCAAATAAGCACTACACATTCACGTGGAATTATCCAACATGTCATTCCAGCAAGCAACCAGAGAAACGGGGGAATCCACAAGATGACGGGTTCATGCTAAGGAAAACCAAAGAAAATGGTACTTGGCTTATTACTATGGTTATCAATTGAGAAAGAAACACAAAACATTAAAACAATAAGAAAGAAAAAAGATCAACCTTTTCCAAATAAAATTACACAAAGGAAAAATAAAAGAAGACCAATTATAAGCATCAAAAGACACAGAACACATGAGGTAAAAAATTACCTCTTACTCCAAATCAATTTTGAAAACAACCAAGTCTTGTAGAATCGAAACAAAAGAAAAATTAATCCACCTGAAACACAAATCAAACAAGTTATTTTCTGATTGTATGAAAAAAATTTATAAATGAATAATATATTAGTGCAAAGTGTTAAATAACATGAGTGATGGGAGAACAAGACTAATCGACATAGAAGATTAATTTTTTTTATATATATTGTAAGAATAAATTGATTTGTTGCAATGAAAATTAAAAAAAAAAAGTTAATTTTACAATCCAACCATATATTATAATATCATTAAAAACAATGGAATTGAAATGCTCCAACAGGTCAATGGGTGTACCTTCCTAACAGAGACATGCATATGTCAACAAGTGGTATTATTCTATGTATCATTAAATACTCGGAAAAGTGCTATTATTCTCTCTGAGACATGAGTTTGCCAAAATATATACCTTTTGACACAAGTAGTATTATACTATGTTTTTTTTTTTTTTTGGTACAGGTATTATACTATGTTATAGTGCTTTAAATGGACTGAAACATCACTTTGAATGGCTCATTTCTTAAAGAGTTTTTAGACCCATCACCACATGTAGCTACTCATGGAAAATTATAACGTTGAAAGAATTGTGCTCCATAATACTTAGGGGATGCAGCGTTGATTGTCAATCTGAGTTCCACATATTTATTATTATTATTATCGGTGTTCAATTAGAAATATCTTTTTTTTTTAATTTTTGGATATTTAAACTAAGAATCTAATATCTAGGTATACATAGTATGACTTGTTATTTTCAATTTTAGTTTGTTACCTTTCTTTTTCCAACCAGATGTTGTATATTATAAAATAACACACTCCCTTTATGAGTTTTTTTTTTTAAAAAAAAAAAAGACAAGATTTTTTTTTTTTTATAAATTTGATTATAATAAACAGTAAGTGCTTGAGTCTTTATATAAACTATACATTTAACTGAAAATTTCTTTCATATATATATGCTTCATAAAAATATCATCTGGGATTCTGGACGCTTTTCTGTCACTGTGTTTCATTGAATTTTTTAAAAAATAAACCAAAAATCTAATAAGTGATTTTATAGTGGTTGGCTCATTAGCCTTAAGATCTTATCCAAAAAATACCATTAGTCTTAATTGCATGCAACCATGTCACAGGATAGGTTACAACTCCAGAGTTATATATATTTAAAACCTTAACAGGTCAACAATGATAACATAATCTTATTTACTAAAGGTTTATTGACAACACTGAAATAAGTCAAATAGTGTCTTAGCAACTAATTACATAAGCACAGCAACATATTAAATATAAAAAAATAGCATTATTAAGTAAAATAAAACAAAATAAAAAAGAAAGCTCATAGGTAAGGAATTGAAATAGTACCGTTGTTCCACACTAAGCTCTTTTTAACCTTAAAATTCTCCAAATCAGACCCACCCAAACAAGTCAGTGGACCACTTCAAGGGCAGTGGTGCCTCCATTCTCCATTTCCAATTCAAAGAATAATCAACCTTAAAAGATAAAATCCAATTGAACTTTAATAAAAAAAATACTTTGAACTTTAAAAAAAAAATAGGGAATTGTTATAAAACACTAAAGAACCAAAGGAATAATCTCCAAAAAAGCAAAAAAGAATGGAAAGAAAACCAATCGATACAAACTGACCAAAACATAAAAACAATGGCTTGCAGGCTTGCACACCACATGTATTGCCTCGTCAATATTCCTCACAACTAAGTAAAGAAATGAGAACTAAATATAACCATATCCTAATATAGATAATTATCATGAAGCATAATTCAGGAAGAACGCATGAGAATTAACAACAAAACGAAAAATCTTATAAATTTAAAAAAGATTAACGCCCTTCAGGTATCCATATATATTTAAAATACTTATGGCAAATGGTCCTGCAGAAAGATATAGAACACCCAATTAACGTGCCATCTTCTGGACCTGCATAACTGTGATAGTTTTGTTAACAGTAGATAAGATAGCAAATAATCTCAACTAGACTAGGATTCGCATACCAGTAAGTTTCTTTCATTGTATTATAGAAAAAGGAACAACGAATAATCTTGGGACTGACGAGAACAAATTCAACCTTAAAATATTATTTTAAAACAGTTTTTTCTCAAAAAAGTTTATAAAATATAAAGAACAAAAAAAAAATGCGCACCTGCATGGGGATGGTTTCATACCTGGATCGAATGATAATTGTGAGTAGGAGATGCATAAACAATGTTGAGAAGAGGGATGGTTATAAAGCTGAAATATGCAGAAGTGATCTGGGATGTGAGAATGGTGAGAGAACAAATTATAAAAGAAAAGATAATGAAATAATAAAAGAAAAATAGATAAAAGAATAGATGAAAGAAAAACACACAGTGAATCAGAAAAAGAGTGAGTTATAATCGACAATTACATTTGGTTCTAAAAGAATGACTTCAAAAAATGATTCAGAATGAGGCCTGAAAGAGAAAAGATTGAATGAGGGCCAAAAGTGAGAAAGACACAGTGTGCAGCAGAGATGGCGGCAAAGAAAAATTATGTAACTTGAGGGAGGGAAAGATTTTAAAGGAGGGAATAATTTAGGAAAGATAAAATGTGGGAGAGTAAAATAATTTGAGTTGATTAGTTTTTTTTTCAACTTATCACATTACGCTTCACTAAAAAATTTTAGGATAAATTATATCCTTTTTAATTCAAATATAATAAAAGTTTGTGATGCACTATTTCCATGATCTCATCCCACCTTCTTAACTTCCCACCAAAAACGGAGGCTGTTATATGAGACGTGATTTTACTTTTGTTTGATACCTTCCTTTTACTTTTCATCCATGCTTTTACTATTTCTTATTTACTATTTCTTATTTCTTATTTTTCATACATGTATTTTGGTGAATATGAGTTAAATTTATTTAAAATGACTTTAAAAGTTTTAAACTTTTTTTTTAATACCAGCTTAGCTTAACCAAAAAATAAAATAAAAAAAGCATAGAACTCGCATGATTGGTGTATGTCTTCCCAATAATGGACTTTGTGATAATCAAATAACTGAAACGATTCAGATATAATATAATGTCTTGAAATTTTGAATTGAGATATTACCTCAATCCCATTTATTATGATTTATTGATAGGAAATTTCTATTATATATATACATATATATATATATATGGAGAATCTTTTTACACCAGTGTAAGACTAACAAGTCTTACAACACATCTCAGTCGTTGATGGACGAAAATTATCGGTTGGTATTTGTAATGTAATTAATATTAATTAATTCGTATGACTTCCTAAATTATAACTGTTGGATGCACGAAAATCAACGGCTGAGATGTGGTGTAAGACTTCTAAATTTTACTCTCCATTTTCAGCTGTTGATTTTAATCAATGTAACAGTTGTCATTTATTTAAAATTAATAATTAATTAATTAGAATGATTTAATTTTAAACTATTTAAATTTTAAACATTTAAAATTTGAATTAGTATGATTTAATTTTAAACTATTTAAATTTTAAACATTTAAAATTTGAATCAGTTCAAATTTTAAACATATGATAAGATCTCTATCTTATCTTTATCTATTGGAATTCAAATTCAAAATTTAAATTGAGATAAGAATCTAATCCTTATTTAATTTAAATCTAATGGTTAAAATTTATGAATACTTGATGAAATCAATTGTATGAAGTAGCCCCCTCTCTACGGTCCAATTCACATGACAAGTTAGTGCCTTTGAGGCCTAGCTAATTTGCACGCCATTCGGCTCAAGCCCTTGTTTTCATAACACAGGCCACTTAGCACTTGAATGATCCTGTCTCATAGGATTTAAATTATACTCTTATAGGGCCAAAACCATATGCTACATTATACTTTTATGTGTATGACCTATTAGGCCCAAATAGCCACTAACATGGATAAGTTTGGGCTTACTAAACCCCTTTAGTAGTCCTAATATGATCACACAGAGTACTAGCAATATTTTATGGCCTCAAAGTTAGATGAATTATCAAGTGATCAACCTTCCGCGTAGGGTTACCATGTCAATCCATCGTTTGATCTAGTTATCCATCTTATGAAAGTCATTCGAGTCCCCCCGGTCTGTTGTGGATAACTAATCTCTTGCAGAGATGATGAATCCTATTAGCTTGTTATAGAGGTGGCAATTCGAATCGACATGACACGACACGACATGAATGCACACAACAAGAATATGACATAATTTTAAATTCTGGATAAGACCTTTCATACGAACACGAGTGAGAGGCATATATTAAGAACAACCATCCATTAATGAAGAAGATTATGGAAGAAGACCAAGAAGCATTCCCCTTCTATAAAAAGGACGAAAATATTTGAACATTCTATTCTTTTTATATTATACTATTCTTTTGGATTTTTTCTTCTATATTACATTATTGGATTCTAATGCTTTACGCCTCCACAAGTCATCGCATGAAAACTTGGATATTCTCGCTATTGGCCCACACAAGTCGTCACTCCAAATCTTGAATTTTCTTGCTTTGTGCCCGCACAAGTTATCGCTTCAAAACTAGGATTATTTTCACCCTACAGTTGCTTAAGTTATTGCTTCAAATGCAATTATCCGCCTTCTGAGCTCTTCCTTTTTATATCTTGTGGGCTTACCGAATGTGGTTGTCTCTCTATTATAAGTTTGCGATTTGATGTCCAAACTTGTACTATTTTGAAAATGGGCCAGTGACGAATTTAGAGATGAAATGTGCATTTTCGTCTCTAATTCTATCATTAATAGATACAGAAAAAATTACATATATATTAGTGAGGGATCTTGTTCCATTCCTAATTGAGACAAATTATTTTATGTCCGTATTTGAGACAGAAAGTGAACTATTTATATTAGAGATGAATTTTGAGATGGATAATTTACTTTAGTCTCAAAATCTGTACCAAATAGAGACACAATATTTTTCGTCACAAATAGGGATGAAATATAATCCCTCACTGATAGAGAAAAAAAATATCTCTATCAGTGACGAAATTGGAGACGGAACATGTATTTGCATCTCTAATTTTGTCACTGTTAGTTACCAAAAAATTCAATCGCTATTAATGAGGGATCTTGTTTCATCTCTAAAAGAGACAAATTATTTTTTGTCCCTATTTGAGACAGAAAATTATCCATCTCTATTAGAGATGGATTTTGAGACAAGTCATTTACTTTTGTCTCAAAATTCATCCCAAATAGAGACACATTATTTTTCGTCTTAAACAGGGACGAAAAATAATGTCTCTCTTAGGGATGGAACAAGATCCCTCGTTAATAGAGACAAAAAAATGCATTTCTATTTGTGACAAAATTAGAGACGTAACTACACGTTGCGTCTCTAAATCCATCGCTGATAGAGATGAAAAAAAATCTATCACTAAATTCCCTCACTAAGCCCAAATGTATATCCTTAATATTATCACTATTTTTATATATTATGTTTTGTCTCTAAATCAATCCCTGTTAGAGACGGAGAAATAGTCATCTCTATTAGAGACAGATTTAGAGACGGAGAAATAGTCATCTCTATTAGAGACAAATTTAGAGACGAATTTGTGTCTATTAGAGAAGGATTGAATTTCTGTCTCTAAATCCGTCAATAATGGAGAGAGAAATACTTTCGTCCCTAATTCCCTCCCTATTTGCAAAGGATTGTTATTCCATCACAAAATTCGTTTCTATTAGAGATGGATTTTTTTTTGTCTCTAAATTCCATCTCTAATCCATGTTTTTTTAGTAGTGAAAGTTTCCTGTAGTAATTAAGAACATAATATTAAAAAGTTTATCTTGTATTACGAGGAGATTGCATTATTTGATGGGAGTTTAAAATTCAGGTCCATTAAAGTATCAACTAATTAAGCCACTTATTAATTTAGTGGTATGGGATTTTAATAGTTTACATAAGATTATAATTCAAATTTTAGGTTCATCGCTATATTAAAAAAATATCAAACAATTTGCAAATAATGTCATGATGATTTAGTCCAAAATGTGAAGAGCTTACTTCCTTATGAGATTGCAATATCAACATTTGATTAAAGTGCCACCAGTATTTAATCGACCTAAATCCTTTGACTCAAAATGATGAAACAAGTGTTGCTTCATTTTTTAAAGTCTTTTATAACTTTTACCTATGATCAAGGGCGGACCGAGGGGGGCTAGGGTGGGCGGCCGCCTTCCCCTCCTAAATTTGAAGAAATTTTTTTAATATAAGTATAATGCAAGAAACCTCTATTTTTCCTCTCCATCAATGTGAAGTAGTTTTTTCCCTTGCAGAATTTATAAAGCTTCTTTATATTCTCATGTCCTATCTCTATTGAAACTCCTTTAACTCTGAATGCATTTTTTTTTCCCTCAACGAAAATTAAATGAACAAAACAAAAAAAAATAAGAAAGAGTGCAGTTCAAATTCTTGTTGGCCCAGATCTGGTAGTAACAATTAGCATATGGAATTAGTATTAAATTATAGGGGAAGATCTGTCTACAATTTTTTTTTTACAAATTACTCTAAGAGCCTGTTTGGATCTTCTTATTTTTAAGTTAGAAGCTACTTATAAGCTGAAGCTAAAAAAAAGAGCTTAAAAAAAAGTTAAAAGTTGTTTGGTAATTACAAAAAAAAAAATTAGTTTAAAAGTTACTTAAAAACACATATTTTAAGAAAATTATCTCTATATCTATCTTTATAACTCTTCATTTTAAAAAAACACATAATTCAAGAAAAACAGATAAGAGTTCAAAAAAAATTTCCTCCCAGGAACTTTTAGCTTTTGGCATTTTTTTTATTATAAAAAAAAAGAGTTTTTCATTATAAGAACTTTTCTCAAAACATGTTTGCCTAGTTTATGCTTACAAGTAGCTTCTAGCTTAAAAAAGGGAGGATTCAAACACGCACAAATATTTAATTATTCGATTTTGGCCTCCCATATATTATGTTTGAAGAGAGAGCAAATGTTTAATTTTTAGCCCCTCACAAGAAAAATTCATGGGTCCGCCACTGCCTATGATAATAATATGTTACGGATTAAAAAGCTTTAGGGTAAAACAAAAGAACGGCTAGGATGAAAGGTTGTCTAGTGTGGGCAATAGATTACGTTCATTAAGTCAAAAGAAGACTTTGTACTTGAGTTGTTAGTTGGTTGCGTAAAAAGTAGGAGGTAGTTTGCCCATGTGGCTTAAGAAACAATTGTTGTATCATATATTCATTGTGAAAATAAGAATACAATTGAGTAGATTTCGAGTTACAGGTTTGCATCCTATATTATTGGTGCTTTCATGCTATGAATGTACCACTGCAACCATGACACTTCAAGATCTAGCTGAAGAGATTATGCAGCATCGTGAGCAAAGCAACCAAAGATTTGAGCAATTCTTGGAATCAATTGAGACAAAGATTCCAAGAAATGGAGACTCGGTTTAGAGAAATGTTGCTTCAAAGTTCAAGACCATCTTCTGAGAATCATTCCAAGGAAAATAATTATCATCCCCAATTTGTGGTTCTTTAACCAACATCAAATATCAATGATCCAAAGGCAGTTTTGAAGTATGTAAAGACGGAGATTCTAAGGTTCGAAAGGAAGGAGCCAAATTCTTGGATCTTTGTTCTACAAGATTAAACAAGTTCCAGAGCAACTGTTACGATCACGGCAAGTGCACCAGTCATACAACTAATAAAGTGATAAGTAGGATATCGTTCCCACGAGAATTGATCTATCAAGCACTAATTTTACTATGCGATCAAAGTTAGATCAACTGTAAAGATTTTGTGAATGTGATTCGAATATAAAAGCATACGCTATAGCTACCAAAGAATTATCAAGAACAATAAATCAAATTAAAACTCAGGAATAGAAACTAATGATGCGAAAGCATAGCTAGGTTTCGATTCTCCCAATTTCCTCTTAATCAATATACCCTTTCCTTCAATTAATATTCAAACTCATGTTATTGACAATTCATATTAGATTAATCAAAACTCAATCCCTTGGTGTTTAAATTGTTTGACCTACCTTATTCCTGAGTGATTCGGCTTAGGGCAAGCATTAAGAACAATGAATCAAAAAAGTTATAGTTTTCATTAGCCTATCCCTATATCAAACAAAACCTAGTAATTAATCAAATCAGAATTTCACACCAGCATCCCTATTGTCATGCAAAATTCAAATGTTCATCTAATATTGACCAAATCGTAAATAAAACTAGGAATAAAGAATAGAATAATTGCATAACATGGAAGATTGAATATTAAATTGAAAGAAAAGATTAGATAACATGAAATATCCATTGGTTCAATCTAACCCTAACTATAAGAAAACCTAGCCTGACATAGTAAAGAAAACTAAGAAAATAGATGAAAACTAGAGAAATCCAAACAAGGAACTTGATAATCGGTCTCCATGGTGAAACTTTGACCCTTCATTCAACTCCTCAGTCTAAAAGCAGAGCTTTTTTCTCTCCTTAGGTTGCCGAAAATCGAATGCCTTTTGCCCTTTTTCGCTTCCTTTTTAATAAAAAGATCCATGGACTTTATACGATTATGTTCACTGAGTTTTCTTGCTGGAGAGAGCAACTCAGCAAGCTACTACTGGAAAATATGTGCTCATCTGGTCATGCTCGCTGGAGTGGGTAACTTAGCGAGAAAACACGAAAAGGCTCGCTTTAGCGAGCAAGCCTATGAAATTACACGTCGTTAGATTTGCTCGTTGCACTTACTCGTTGGAGTGAGAAAGCCAGGGAGCCTTGCATAGCTTGAATTTTATCTTCCTCGAGCTTCCTTGATCCATCAATGCTCTATCATTGCGGTTTTAACCTAAAATCAATATATTTTTCAGTCAACATGATATCAAACATGAAAACTACAAAGTGTTTTGCAATTAAATGAAAATCACCATGTCTTTGACCATATTCAACAATATTGAGCACAATTTAGTCCTAAAAACATGATATGTTTGACATTTAACAACAACTCAAACTGGAGTTAGCTGGATTAAGAATGGAAGGCACAACAGCTGATTGGTACTAGTGGATCTTTAATAGTGGTGCCATTTATTCTTGGGAGGATTTTGTGTGTGCGGTACGCCAACATTTTGGACCGTCGAATTATAGAGATTTTCAAGGTGTTTTGGCAAAGTTGATGCAGACTAGTTCATTAGCAGATTATATGTCAGAGTTTCTGAAGCTGATGAATCAAGTATTGAATGTGAGTGATGATATATTGATGACTTTCTTCATATCAGGTTTTCAACCTGATCTCTAATGAGCTATCGAATTACATTGGCCATCAGGCCATGCAATTGGTGATAGCTTATGACAGCCATCACGGAGAATTATCTTCATCGCTTACAACTTATCCTAAGAAGACATCTAATCATTCAAATATGGTGGGGATAATAGAGAAATAAACATAAGGATAACTACTAGCATTACTAGCTCCAAACGCTTTTCCTGTGAAGAACTTAACACCATAATAGTTGCAAAAGAAGTGGGAGTTGAGGTTATGTTATGCTTATGATGAAAAGCGATCCATTAAATATCGTGGCAAAGCAAAAATGCTTTTAATGATGGGCGATGCAGAAGAATCGAAGGGAGAGATTGATGAGGAGATTTTGTGGCGCAAGGAAGAAAATCAAGCAACAAGATAGATGTTGCCTTATACTTATTATCTGGGGGAATGTGTATCATTTTAAAGGATGTAAAGTTGAGTCATTTTAAGTGAGAGAAAGAGATAGATCATAGGGGAAAGAGAATGGATCAAAAAAAGATGTAGGTCCCACTTCTTTGTGAGAGTAAAATAACATAAGTTATGTCATTTAAAAGAACAAATATTTTCCCCTCATCTGGGAAATAGGTGCAAGATCATTGAGTTTAATAGCAGTTGTGCATAATAAAGAGGTGCAAGTGCTGGTAGATTCGGGTAGGTCAGATAGTTTTATCAAAAGAGAGTTAGCAAAGGAGCTGGAATTAGCAATGATGCGTGCAACAAAGATGAAGGTGTTCATGGGTAATGGAGAATTCTTGGTATGTGAAAAGAAGTGTTCGCTAGTGAAACTAATGATCCAAGGCCGTTTTTTTGAAATTGATTTGTATGTGGTGGATTTGTGTGATCTGAGTATAATTTTGGGAATGGAGTGGTCAACAACATTAGGTTATGTTACACATAATTATGGAGAACTTTCGATGGAGTTTATGTGGAAAGATGAGTTGGTTGTATTAAAAGAATGAAACCAGGGCATGAAAAGAAGTATCCAGAACAAAAAGAAGTAGCGTGTAATTCACTGTTGGCGGAAGAGCTTCAAAATAGTGAACAAGAAGTAAATTCTGAACTTCAACTCTTGAAGGAGAAGGTGCCTGAGATATTGTGAAACACTTTGGTCACTTGTCAGCAAGTGTTTTGATATACCAAAGTTGTTACCACCCTTTCGAGAAATGGCATTAGCCATTCAAATAGTGGATGCTTTGAAACCTGTTAAGGTGAGACCTTACAGTTTATCCACACCATCAAAAGCCAGAAATAGAAAAAACAACTCTCAGACTTGTTAGCCTCTGGATGGATTCAGCAAAGCTAGAGTGCTTTCTCTTCTCCAGTGTTGTTAATGAAAAATATATCAGATTTAGAATGCTAAACAGTTCTACCTCTAGCTTAAGGGAAATCCTAGAGTTAATGCAAGTAATTGGACTCCACATATGGACCCAAATAACTATCTCTCACTTTCTGAGCTTGTATATGAACATATTATTTGGACAATATTATTAAAATATCCAATAGTTTATACTTAACCCAATTAAAAGGGTAATAACAAACTAATTAAAAAGTTGATTTCAATGTTGCAAGTAACATTATACAGCTAGAACATAACCATAGGGTGATTGAGGAGCACATAAGCATATATAATCAGCAAAGAAAATGTGAACAGTTTAGCCGGACCTTATTCCTCATGGTTTACAAGGCTTCATTCTGTTTTGACTTGTTATTAACAAAGCAATGGCATATGAGAGTAGAGGAAGCCAATAATTTTAATTAATGGCTTGAATAGAGATTCTTTTATATTCTCAAGTCATCTAGGTAAGACTTTTCATCAAGTTTACGAGCAAATAGGATCTTTAAGTATTCCATTACTCCAATTCTTTTGAACCGTGCTAGTGTTTGTTCAGTGATCAAGCTCACCGTTGGACCTATCACTCCATCATATTCTCTAGGGGTTCAGAATGTTGCAATTGTAAGCCTTCTTTTTCAGATTTCACTGTTGCTCGATGCTCAATGCTCAAAGCTTCGGTATATGCCATTAGTTAAAGTCTTGCCATGTAAAACAACCAAACGAAACTAGAATTTCAAGAATCTTCATAAACCAGTTGATATCATAAAATTGTGATATGAATGGATATATTATTCCTGTTAGAATAGGAAATATTAGATATATAGATTTGGTTTAGATTTGTATAGATTATATTTGTATAGATTACTTACATATCTGTAAATATTCTTTTTGGATTAGATCTAGGCTTCTCACTTAAACCCATTAGGGTCTTTACATATTGTAACTCTTTGTATTAGCTTAATACACAACATATTATTTTATATTCAAGTTGGTACCAGAGCTCTTTTGTTTTGGGGACCCTCGTTTTCGCTTAAAACTTCGTTCTCGCTTTAAAACCTAAGCCCACTGCTTAGGAGTCCTCTTTTCTTTATCGTGCGTCCTTCCAGCAAGCCATATAAGGCTGTAAGCTCCTACGAAGTAATTTTTGAATGCGTCAGCACTTCTGACAGTCATCGAAACCACCATCCGTCACTGTTCCGGCCGCTGGAGAAGTTTTCTGGCGAGTTTTTGAACCAAACCACATGAGATCAAGACCCTCTCCTCCCAGCGACCAGTTCTGTGGAGATCCGACCACCATCGCAACCGTCACGCGCCTCCACGCGTCGCCCGTCTTCTCTGCGCGTGGTGCTCACGCGCCACCTTTTGCCGGCACGTATGCATTGTTCCGGTAGAATTTTTCGATCGTTCTTGGACAGAAAAGCTCACCTTCTCTTCCTCTTTCCAGATTCTTGATTGGTTCTTTGTGGGTCTCACTTTTTGTTGATTTGCGATCAGTTTAGTTTCTATTCACTTGGTTGTATATCCTTGTGATTTATTATAATGGCAGTATCTTCTCCTGCTCACTCGGAGATCAGTGCTCCCTCTCGTCATGCCAAAAGTTCCCCTAATGTCATCTCCACCAATGTTGGACCCATTACCTCTTCAAAGCTGAAGGGTTCTATTAATTACAAGAATTGGGCCACCTCTGTTCTAGTTTGGTTCTGGACAGGGACATGGGAACCATCTCACAACTAAATCTATTGATATTCCTAAGGAAGAAAAATCTGATTGGGAAAGGATTGACAACCAGCTTCTGAGTATCCTTTGGGAGTCTATTGATCCAATCATCTTAGATATTTTCTATTCTTTTCAAACCTGCAATGAAGTGTGGGAGGAAGCAAAACACCTCTACACTAATGATGTTCAGCAGCTTTATTCCATTATCTCTCAATTTATGGATCTGCGCAAATCATCTGACACTCAGATGGAGACATATATTGGCAAAAGTCAATCTCTCTTGCAGGCATACTTGGATATGTTGCCCTACCCTACTGATGCTTCTGCATATCGGAAACATGTGGAACGTCTCTTTATGGTTTCCACACTTTCTGGTCTTCCCGAAGAATATTATAATGTTCGTGATACTATCTTGACCAGTGAGGATCCTGATCTATCAATGAAGTATCAGCATCTTCTGAACCTTAATAAGAAATATGTTCCTACATCGTCTTCTGTTGTTGATTCCACAGCTTTAGGCTCTGATTGGTATGTGTTTTGAAAAACAGATTTTTAGTTTTTAGAACAAAAAAACTCGTTTGCTAAGACCTGTTTTGTAAAAAATGTTTTGAAAACTATAACTATTTTTTTGTTTTTAGAATCAAATTTAGAGAACATGTCTGAGTTGTTTTTGTTTTCTTTTTTGGTTTTTAACTTTCAAAAAGAGAAAAATATAGAAAATAACTGTTTCCATAACTATTGTACAAAACAGTTTTAAGAACAAATAAAACACAACACAATCAAACAGACCCTTATTTTCTCGTACTAACTTTTGCTGGAACATTGGAGGTGGTCGTGGTCGTGGTAGAGGCCAGGGAGGACGTGGCCCAGGAAGACGTAGTCAGCGAACTCGGTCATTATGAGGAATGTTTCTACACAAAGTAACCTCACATGTGACCCTCTCGTGCTGCTAATATAGCTCAATCGGATACTACTTCAACTGGTAGAGTCTCTCTCTCCTCTGAAGACTATGCAGCACTCCAAACCCTTCTCAGGAAGGCCTCTTCTCGGTCTCAGGCCTCTGCTTCAAAAATTGGTAATCTCGTTGCTTGTGTTTCTCATTTTGCATTACTTGGTCCTTGGATATTTGACTCAGGTGCTACTAATCACCTTTGTGGTAATAAGGAACTCTTTTCATCTCTTACATATTCTTATAATTTACCCTTTTTTACTCTTGCTGATGGCTCTAAAGCCCCTCCCTGTTCATGGGATTTGACAAATTTGTCCAACCTCCTCATTGACCTTGACATCGTTCTATTACATTCCTGACATCCCTTATAACTTAATCTCTGTTAGTAAATTAATCAACTCTCTTAATTGTATTGTTACCTTCTCAAAACATTCTGTTTTTATGCATGATCCGGGTACGGGGAAGACGATTGGAGTGGGTCGTGAGTCACAGGGTCTGTTCTACCTGGTTGTGCCGAGTCCTTCAGTTGCTTATTCTCTCACGGAATCTCCACAACTCATCCATAGTCATCTCGATCATCCTAGTCTTTCAAAATTGCAGAAGATGGTTCCTCTCTTATCCGGTCTTCAGACTTTAGATTTTCAGTCATGTCAGCAAAGGAAGCACATACGTTCCTCCTTTGCCAATCGAGTCAATAAACGAGCTGATGCCCATTTTTTAATTATTCATTCAGATATTTGGGGTCCAAGTTGTAATGTGTTTGTTTTAGGTTTTCAATATTTTGTTACCTTTATTGATGATTTTTCACATTATACTTGGATTTATTTAATGAAAAACCATTTTGAGCTATTTTCTATTTATCAAAAAATTTCTGCTGAAATTCATAATCAATTTGGTGCTTCTATTCGTATATTACGTAGTGATAATGCTAAGGAATATGTTTCTATTGACTTTTCTAATTTCCTAGCCACACAGGGTACTTTACACCAAACTATTTGTCCTCGCACTCTTACAACAAAATGGAGTGGCTGAACGTAAAAATAGACATCTCATTGAAATTGCATGGACTCTTATTCACATGCATGTTCCTCTTCACTTCTAGGCCGATGCAGTCCTTGCCTCTTATTTTTTTCATCACCCGTATGCCTTCTTCTGTGCTTAATAATGACATTCCTTATAACTTGTTGCTTCCATATGTTCCTCTCTATCCTCCATCCCCACATGTCTTTAGTTGTACCTGTTTTGCTTGCTATTTTAAGCCCGGTAAGGACAAGTTAACATCCAAAGCCTTTAAGTGTATTTTTCTTCGTTATAC
>JAVKPL010006348.1:0-25711 GCA_032173675.1 Gastrolobium villosum
AATCTAGTATTGTCACTCTCTATGAAACCAATTTATATAGAAATATAATGCTTACCGGTAAGGTTAATGATTTTTTATTTATTTATTTTGATATATAATCATTGGTTATTGTTCATTTGAATTTTTAATTTTATGTGACATTATTTAGTAAATAATTTATATAAATATGTTATAATTTATAGTAAATTTTTTTTTCTGATAAACTTGTGTAATTACAATAAATATTTTAATAATTTGATATATCAAATTTTTTAGCACTACCTAACATTCTCCCTTCGCTCCGCCACTGCCCTAAATACACAACAGGCACGAACACCTTGTAAATGTGAAATGTCACATGATAAGATGCGTGTTCAAAGTGTGTCATACATCAAAATTTGTTGTTTACTAAAAAAAATAGAAAGCTTTATTTTATTTTATTTTATTAAGGTATTCTTTTTTTTTTTTTACTAGATTGTTCAATAGTTAACCAATTTTCCTATAAATACACTTGTCTTTGTTTGAAGTGGAGCAGAGCAGGAAGCCATGGAAAGAACATTGATGCTGCAACTCACTGTTTTGACTCTAATTTTAGGAGCATCTACTTGCACTTCATCTTCAGATAACCTCATAAATGCATCCAAGCTGCAGATGTTTGTGGATGAGCTTCCAGACATGCCTAGAATCCCAGGCTACGAGATTGTAGATGGCGTTGCCAGATCCACGTCTCTCCAAATTGGCATGTTCAAAAAGATTTGGGTATGTATCCTTTATTGTTTTCTCTTTCTCTCTTTTTATTTTTTTTTTCTTCAATTTTAATTCAACCCGAGCTCCTGCTTTTTCCTTTCCCTAAAGACTTCAATGCCCATTCTTTGGTGTCATCGACACTAGCTAGGAGCCCAGGACACATGAAATACAAAGCAATACCGACCAAAATGTTAGTCTTTATCATTTTTTTTTTTTTACCTAAATGTCATGCGAACAATGTTATTTCTCAATCTGCCACGGGGCAAGTTCGCTACCCGGTGTAGCGAACTCGATTTGCTGACGTGTCACATTTTTAGTGGATAACAAATATCAAATTAAAAAAATAAAATAAATGAAGTTCGCCTACCATGTTGACGAACTTGGTTAAAATTAAGTTGTTGTCCACTAAAAACGTGACACGTCAGCAAACGAGTTCGCTACACCGGGTAGCGAACTTATCCCTTAGCAGATTGGGAAATAACACTGTTCGCGTGACATTTAGGTAAAAAAATTGATGAACAGTGACATTTTGGTCACTGTTGCAAATACAAATAAATACGGTATTCAATGTATAGTCCAAGAGTTAGAAAAGCGATTTTTAAATGAAACATCAAATAGTCACTCAAGCTAGTGCATAAAGTTTTAATTTATGTTTTTTTTAAAGCATAGTACATCTAAATAATTATTGGAAAAAATGTTTTTCTTTTTAAATGACACAACTTATATCTTTTCACTCTCACAAAGAGGTGGAACCCACACTTTTATTTTTTTGTCAACTCTCTCTCCTCCTTTATCTATCTATTTCTCTCTCTTAAAATGACACAACTTTATATCCTTTAAAGTGACACACACTTTACCCATAATATTTGATATGATTATGACAATTTTTATGGAGGTAGTAAAAGGAGCCCAACTTATGTCGGATTGTACCGTTTAACCCGTTATATATAAGAGGGAGGATATTTTAATTACCAAAATTTTCCACTACCAATTTACTACCAATCTAATCATCATTTCAAAGAGAGAGAATGTTACAAAATTTATGAAGAGAAAAAAATATTGATCCAATGGTGATTAGATAAGTAGTAAATTGGTAGTAGAAAATTTTGATAATAAAAATATCCCTCCTCTGTATATAAATGGTTGGATTGAGTTTCACATCTTGTCAATCCATTTGAATTTAAAATAGATTAAACCCAGAGCGGGTTCGCCTTACTATCTTTTATTCAATTTGAAAATAATTGAAATCCAAAATTGTTGATATTTAAAAACCACAAATATATTACTCATTCTCATAAGCCTTGTGTGCTTAAGGATTAATATGACCAACATGTGTGATTCTTCGAGATTAAGGGGAGGCTTTTGTAATTTTAGAGATTCAAATGTCAGACGCATAATTTTTCAAGAATATATTGAAAGATATCTTTTGTTTTGAATTGCTAGAGAGCCCTTGATGTCTAGCCTAAGCTCGAACAATGCAATCCCAATTTATTATAGTGGCAAATATGGGATAATTATTACCGAGATCTTTCTCAAACCAACTTTATCCTTAAATAATCTACATAATTAAAAAAATTGATGAAATTTAAGCAGTTTAACAATATTCAGGAGTGATTGTCCAAAAAAGATAAAAATATTCAGGAGTGATTGTACTAAAAAAGAGAGTAGGGGATAACTATTAGTACTCCACTAGCGCTGTTAATGCTCCATTAGTGCTGTTAATGCTCCACTAGCACTGTTAATACATATTGTAGAACAAGTAATTCTTTAATTAAGGGTTTCAAGCTTTTGCTTTCACTACACCACTTTTTTTGATGTAGTAGATATAGAAAAAGTTATCCAATGACAGAAGAAGTATAAAAGTCTTTAACTAAAATGTCCACCAAAATCAATTAAACAATATTATTAGAATCGGACCGGTTATTACTGGGTCATTAGAAAATGATTTAATTGATGGGTTATTGGTTGAATCACATGAACCAAATATATATATTTTATAGGTTTATCATTTATAGTTTAATATGACCAGAAAAAATTTCCTACACTCACAACATTTTATGGGGTCCGCAGTAAAAAAAATAAATAAATTTCGACACGCAAAACGAATCTTTATAACATAACACAATCACTTTTCCTACAACATAACTCTTATAAAACCCATATTTTGTACTTAATTATATCATAAATATTTTAAATTGTGCAATTCAAACAATAACCTAATGTAGTCTAATGATATTTACTATGTTGTATATCCTTAATGCGAGGGGTTCGATCCCATTAGAAGGTACGAAGTGGCGCTTTTCATTCTAAAGGGCTGGGTTCGATTTCCACCTGTTTCTAAAATTGAAATATTTTATAACTTATTTTAAAATTTCAATTGAAAGAACCGGTTTATACTGGTTGAACCGCACTTCATTACCAAATCACTTGGTTGATACCGGGTCCAATACTTAAATGGTTCAATGTTGAAACTAGACCAATTAATGAACTAGTTTCCAAGCCAAGGGGATCGAGTTGGGCCAGTCCGATTTTAATAACATTACACCGTGCCTTTTTAGAACAAAGTTATGCCTAAATTCAACTAATAAACTGATTAAAAGAATTTACATTTTACTTATGTTGTCAGAGTTATAAACGAGATAAAATGTTAAATTTGCTTTGGCAGAAATTCCACAGGGATATTCCCCCAACATTAGTTTTTGCATTCGGGATAACCATTGAGACAGCAACAGTTCCAGGTCCAACCATTGAGGCTCTTTATGGAGTGGCCACCTACGTGACGTGGCAAAATCACCTCCCTCCAAAGCACATACTTCCATGGGATCCAACGATCCCAACTGCAATGCCCCACCCAAAGATGGGTGTCCCCACAGTGGTTCACCTCCACGGTGGAATTCACGAACCCCAAAGTGATGGAAACGCAAACTCATGGTTCACCTTTGGATTTCAAGACACGGGACCCACTTGGACCAACAAGACATACCACTATCCCAACAACCAACAACCTGGTAATCTATTTTACCATGATCATGCTATGGGGTTGACCAGAGTCAACCTTGTTGCTGGCTTGGTTGGGGCCTACATCATCCACCACCCTCCGATTGAGGACCCACTTGGATTACCCCACGGTGATGAATTCGATCGACCGTTGATTATCTTGGATCGAAACTTTTACACCAACGGTTCCATCTACATGAATTCCACTGGAGACAACCCTTCCATACACCCACAGTGGCAACCAGAGTACTTTGGTGATGTTATTATTGTGAATGGTAAAGCTTGGCCACGTTTCACTGTACGACGTCGTAGGTATAGATTTCGAATAGTTAACGCTTGCAATGCTAGATTCTTTAGCTTGTTTTTCACCAACGGCTTGAGATTCATCCACGTGGGTTCAGACTCTGCTTACATAGCTAAGCCAGTTATCACTAATAAGACCGTGGTGGGGCCATCTGAGATCATAGATGTAATTGTTGACTTTTCAGAGTCAAGGACTAATTTCGCTATTCTAGCCAATGATGCACCGTATCCTTACCCATCTGGTGACCCTGTGAATGAAGCTAACAATAAGGTTATGAAATTCATCATCCTACCTCATCCAGAAGTTGACACGTCACGAGTCCCACAAAAGTTGTTGGAATATCCCAGTGCAGATTTATCCAGTGTGTCAGGCACACGGTACATTACTATGTATGAATACACGAGCAACACTGGTCAACCGACTCATTTGTACCTTAATGCAAAACCGTTTGAAGCGCCGGTTACAGAAACACCGAAAGAGGGGTCCACAGAGTTGTGGTATGTGATCAATCTCACAGGGGATAATCACCCTCTACACATTCATTTGGCTTTGTTCAAGGTGTTGGATCAAACGGAGCTTGTGAAATCAGATGAATTCAAGAGTTGCATGATGAGGATCAATGATGCGGTGAAGTGCCACGTGGAAAAGTATGCACGTGGCAAGAAAGTAGAGGTGCCGGGTAATGAGAAGGGGTGGAAGAATGTGTTCAAGATAATACCAGGGTACGTGACGAAGATATTGGTGAGGTTTTCGTATATACACACAAATGCATCGTATGCTTTTGATGCAACAGCAGAGCCTGGTTACCTATATCACTGTCATGTAAGTATTAAACATTTAATATTTCTTTTAGTTTATTTTTATTAAATATGTTTTTTCATTCATGCATTATTATTATTTTTGGTGCAATTCAAATTTTTTTATTTTATTTTATTATTTTTATCAAAATTAAAAGTTTTGTCTAGTCCTAATGCCATGCACATGTATACGTAGATATTGGACCACGAAGATAATGCAATGATGAGGCCCTTTAAGGTTATCAAGTGAGGTTTATCTAAGGTAGCCAAAGAGTGGTAAATACAATAACTTTATTCTACTACTTTTTAGTCTCAAGTGGCGTTTAATTAGTTCTCATTTTTATTCTACTACTTTTTCTTTGTACTACTGTCTTAATAGTTCTAATGCATATAAGACTCACGAGTTGAAACTGTATTAGCAGGAACAGAAGAGGGAGGGATTTATGTTCTTGAAAGGCTCTTCTGTCATTTCTCAGTTGTATTATATGTATATTTCAGTGTGTATTTGTTGGGCTTAACAAATATTATTTGTTTGTAAAGTGAAAATCCAATGTGATAAGTGAACCAAGTAAGATCTTGTAAAGTCAGATATACTGACTGTGTATATATGTGCAAATAAAGTTCTAGAAATACATTTACTGTCTAATTACAGAATAAATCATATTCAAACATTAGTCTGCAATGTTTTATCTTTGTTAAGATCACCATATGAAACCTCATAATAGTTGCATAGACCGTTGGTATATGCTAGATGTTTTTAGCATACGATATTATGTTAAATGTATAACTTCATCTTGAGATCCTACTGAATAAAATCAGAACATGAAATAATATAGATTATTGATGACCATATAAAATAGCATTTTTCGAAACTGTATGCAGCACTGTTATTTTTTAACTAGAAATATTAGCATGCTAATATTTATCATGGTATGTCCTACTTAAACAACCTCATGTTCTTCCCTTCTGCTGCGTTAGGTCATTAGAAGCTTGAAACACTATATCTATATTTCCAATACCGCAATGGTTAAAGATATATCATTCATGGTATTGACAATCACACACAAATCAAGAGAAAAAGAGAGAATTATCACAATAATTTACCCTGGTTCACCTAATTTAGGCTAGGTCCAGCTTGTCTTTACTATATTCATTTCATTGTCACTCATTACAAGTCACTCTGTTTACAAGGAGAATATAAACAGATTAGAAAAATCCTAACAGTAACTATTCATAGCCCAAGTTACTTTTCTGTCGACCCCGACAACAAGGGACTTCATCAGCATGAGGAATATGAACCATACCCAATATCTATCAGTTGTGGCACATTGGCTTTTTAAGATGGTTATTGTTATCATCGAAGAGGGGAGAAGAAGAATTGAAGAAATCTTCAAACTAGGATTAACCAGTATGATATATAAAATTTATCCAAAACCAAAGTCATATATATAGTTTCACTAATGTAATAGAGAGCCACATTTTTAAGTCCAGGCTCATATATCATACACATTCATTATCATTTTTCTAAGGAACAAAAAAAAGAAATGCTAAACTGTTTAAAGTTGCAAGTCCAAGCGAAATTGACTAAAGCTCTTAATCTGTCTTCTTCTCTGATAATTGGGGTTTGTTGATGGCCGCAGATCGCTTGTCTTCTCCTGCCTTAGCATAGATCTCTCCCCTCTCTTGAAAATACCTCTCAAAAGCTCTTGGAAGGAACCTTGGTATCAAGAACCCAAATAGATTGATGCAGAAATAAACCAGATTTAACACTGCCAGACCCTTCCCAAACCAATGCCATGCTATGTCCTGCATGCAAAACAGTTGTAATTCATTAATCTCTGTCATCCAATCAACTATCTCAAAAGCAAAAGCTAGCTTAAAATGTTACATGAAAATTATTTTACATTTCATATTATATTTTTAATTCAACATTTATTAGAATTAGAAGATTATTGGAAGAACGAAGCAGCAAGGTCTGAATCATTTAATCAGAGAGGCTCTAGTATCATATTAAACAATCAACTATCTAAAAACTTAAAAGCTGTTAAATAGATGGAGATGAATGATTTTATATTATATTTTCAATGATTTCCCATGTACATACACGGTAAAAAACCTTGGTATACACCACCCCAAAAGCTAGCTCAAAGAGTGAGAGTGCCCAAAGCCTTATAAAATCCATATTAGTTGTTCATACAACCAATGTGAGACTATATATCTCAACACGCCCCCATCACACAAGAGCCCATTGGGCTTGAAGAGTGGATGGTGCAATAGGCCCAACCTACCTGTATTAAGAAATTCCACAAGAGAAAGTGGGGGCGGCGAGGATCGAACATTAAGGCTCTGATACCATGTAAAGAACATTGAGATACACCACCCCAAAAGCTAGCTCAAAGGATGGGAGTGCCCGAAGCCTTACAAACTCTACATTAGTTGCTCATACAACCAATGTGAGACTATATATCTCACCATACACATAATTTAATAATCACACACACGAGATTATAATCTTAAAGAACTTTAATTGGGATGAGGTCATCTCAGTCATCCAAAAAAAATAAGAAAAATACCTGAAGCGGTGCATTTGCAGGCAAAGTCTTGTTGAGCCACACATCATGTATCCAATCAATATCCACAAAGATCCTCCGAATTGTGTAGATCATAGGAACCAAAGCCCTCACGGGTGGTGAAAACAGAGACAAGCTACTGATGATGTTCTCAGTCAATATTTGAAAAGAGAGCAAGAACAAATGAGGGGTTGCTGACCTCACAGCATGCTCATCCCCTCTTGCAAACCCTCCCAACACATAGGCCAATGGCAAGAACAACCCTATAGTTGTTCCAACAATAACATACATTCGGAAGAACCTGCTTCCTTTGAAGATCTCCTGTGATGCAGGCCCTGATGTTGAACCTAAAGATGGGAATGCAAACTGTGCAAGTGCCATTATGTAAGCAGAGGCAAGGGCTGGGAACACTAGATCAAGGAGTGGAACAAGACCACTTGCTGAGAATACCAATATGAATGCCACAAGCTGAAGCTCTATCATTCTGAGTGAACCCATCATGCCACCAGCTGGTGCATTTTCTTGCTGTTTTTGCTGTGTGCCTGGTGGAGCCACCGTTTGTTCTATCGCCGGTGATGGACGTCCCACTGCTAGAGACACGCCTGACATTTTCTTTTCACTGAGGTTGATTATTTTGATCAGAGATTAGTTCCTCTACTATGACACCAAATCTGGGAACAGAATAGGCTATCTAACATATCATTAATAATTAACAAAAGGGCATACATATAAGAGTTGTCATACACCAAAACTAAGTTACAATGTGTGGAATCTCATGAATAATTTTATTGTATTATATTTCTATGATAAAGGCAAGTCTTGAAAACGGCCGACCCAATTCAAATACCCACTTCGTGAGTGTCTGAGGAAGGGAATACTCTAGGCAGTCTTTCCCCTGCTTTTTGCAGAGAGACTAATTTTCGAACCCACGATTTTCGAACCCACGACCTGACTCACCAGGGCAAGCAAGCTTACCGCTGAGCCAAGCCGGCCCTTCCATACTAGCAAGTGTGGGTGGAGGAAATACTTATATGCAGCCTTACAGTTGCATAATTGCAAGAAGGCAAGCCTTGAAATGGCCATAAAATTAAACAATCATAAAATGCAAAGGAATTTGCCCTAGCAATTTCTATGTAAGCTCACCCCTACTCAGAGTTTTGTGCATAGAAATTTGCCCTTTATATTTCTATCATGTGTCAATAAGCTGAAATTCAACTCTTCATTAGAAAAATGGCTTTAGAACAGTCATTTATGTTATGAACCAATTATTCCAAAAACTCTACATATCCCAAAATAGTAGATCTCGTAACTTCTAGCTGCAAGAGCCTAAAATATGTCATAAGTAAAATCCTAGTCCTGTCTTCCAATAGTTTCACTCATGGATTCATGGACTCTTCACTTACGGTCCCTTCCATAAATAAAAGGTTAATACATCCTCAAATCCCTAATTGTTACTATGCACACATCCACACCTTTGGCCTTGGGCCTCTATATTTGTGCACAGTGATGTGCCACCCCTTTGCATCTTCCATAATTAATCCAATATCTGTTATAATGATGAATAATTATCCCAAAAAGTTAAACAGCTAGAGGGATCACATTAATAATGACAAGAGGCAACCATATCCATTCAATTTCAATCAATCGTATATATTAAATGGGTTGCAGATTTGTTTACATAACAGTGTAAATACATGGACAGAAACTACAATTTAGAGCTAATTAATTAGACATCTCATGTTTGATGCCACAATGCATACCACGCTAGGAGATGTGATGAAAATGATGAGTTGAGAATGGGAATTCAAAGATTATCGTTGGAGATATTCCAGAAAAAAATTGATGAGGCTAAGGAAAGAAAAAATAAAACATGAAAAATAAAAGAGACATAAAGTGAGAACATGAGATGTTAGTCTTACAAATGAAATGGTCAGAAAAGAAGAGAAGAAGAGCCGGAACTACTGTTGATTCAAAAACGAGTTGGCGTAGGCGATGAAAAAGACGAGTCTCCTTGAATGAGTGAAAATGAGTGTATGATCCTAATTTACTGCACAGAACATAAAAAAACCCAGCATTGTCCCGAATCTATAGCAAACGTTGTAACGTGTAATGTAGCATGCACAACACTTGTTTCTCTTTGGTGTTCTTAGTGGCCAATGCTCTGCACGTGTTACATTCTAATGCTAGCTGATTTCATCATTTTATAAGCTTAGATTTTCTTTTCCTTTCCTCTTTCTAATCTTTAAGCTATGCAAAACACTCATTGATGATTAAAGAATTAAAAAAATGAGTTCTGGTATATTTTTGATTATTTGTTAGATAGGTATTTGTGTTATATAAAAGGATAATATCGCACGAGACAAACTATATATATACATATATATAGGGCTTATCATTTCTCAACCTGTTGAAGATAATTTTATCTCCGCCTACTAAATCATAACTGTACAATGATGGATCAATGTTGATGGGAAAAACATTTCTCAAATAGCTTGAGATAAGTTTATCTCCCGTTACTCCTAAAACTACGTCATTTTATTTATTTATTTCTTTATATTAATTGATTCACTTTTGAATGGTTATGATTTCCCTTTTCTCTCTCGTCTGTTATCACCATTGATTTATCTTTGTACGGTTATGATTTAGTAGCAGCTCTCAAACGGCTTGAGAAACTATAAACCTTATAGATATATATTATAGTGATACAGAGATACTGGTACCTCAGTGTGAAATGAGGCGCAGACAGACACTGACTGCTACTAAAATGTGGAGAATTCGCAACAGGATTTGTAACTGTGGCGGTGCCTATTAATGAGTGGTGGATTATCCAAAGCGGGAACAAGAAGATTCTGCAACTATTAACAATGAATCGAAGAGTGAAATCAAATTTTCAACATCAAGTTTAGTTCCAGAGTAATTTGAGTTACAATTATCATTAGGTTGCAGGTTATTATATAAAGACATTTTCATGAATCTGAATGAAAATTGTATTACAGGTAAATTAACAGTTACCCGGTAAATGCAGTAATAAACCTAAAGGATAAATTTCACCCCAAATTTTTTTTTTTTAATTAAATTGAGTTATTATATACATATTCAATTATTCATATATATCATATGATGGGAGTTGCCAGCTTTTGAAACGTAACTGTTGAATTTGTTATGTTTTGTTGTGTGCTGAAATGCCAACAATGAGTATTAAAGGTGACCGAGTGCGCTTTAATGCCCCGAATCAGATTAATTGTCATGAATCGATTAGAATATTTAAAAAAAATAAAATAATATATGAATTAGACAGAGAAAAGAGATAGATCATAGATGATGAGCTGGAACAGTTATCGAGAAGCAGGAGAAGTTAGCTATGGATTCTCTGTGTGATCACCGAACAAATGAATCCGCGGCTTGTCAGTGTTTATAGTTTGGTATGTCTTCCACTTGATTCGATTTGGTCCATTTTAAATATAGTAACTCGAGAATTTTTTTTATAAAAATTAGCATAAGCTTATTTTAGGAGGTTCGGTGTCTAAATCTCGTATGTACTTTTTAATAATTATTTTATATTTTTTAATAAAATACATTTTTGGATTATGTTATAGCTTCAATTATTATATTGTTTTAACTTTTTATCAATTTAAACATGTAAAAGAAATAAAATTGTTCTGGATGGCTCAACCGCCACAGAGGGCCCAATCGCCCCAGCGGGGCTCAAACCCCACGGCAAGGCCCAATCGCCACGATTGGCCCTATAAGTCATAACGGGCCAACTATCTAGCGGCCCAACTTCGCAGGCCCAAACCCTCGTTGAGCTCCACGTTAACCCTAAGGGCTGACGTGGACTTGCACGCCCACCAAGGATGCAGCACACCCCAGAGATACACCAAAATATCTTACCTTGGGACATTAACCATCAAAGGCAATCGCCACAGGTATCACAAAGGGAACTCTCCCTTTGCCCAACGCTGGCCTCGCCAGTAGCAGGGGGTGCAGCGCTGCCACGGCGTCAGCGCCTAAACCGCCCAACACTGCTATCATGGGAGCATACCCCAAGGAGAGTTGACTTTCCCCCTGATCTAACCATACTATGACAATATAAATAGCCTCCAGAGGGCACAACAGAAAGCATGTTATGTATCGTTATTTGCCTATTACTTGAATTCTCTTATAGCTTATACTTGAGTTGATTATCTGCTTATACTTGGGATCATATCACGTGACCTGGTCTTTACCAAAGCCATAGGTATCGCCCATACAGTGATCATACACCCTATAAGGGAACATAGTGGGCTTATAGATTCCTTCGGTACAAAAATAATATAAATTTATAACATATAATATGTCAATTTCAAAGGTTTGTTAGATCAGACCAAGCATTATATTTTTTTAAAAGGCTCCCTTGCAGAAGTAACTATCTTACCCGAGTAACTCACTTAGTTGATTAAATATTGAGGATAAACTACATTGAATTACACATTCTGTATGTACGGTCAATCCATTAAATCTCTTCCATTGTCACATACTTCATCAATTTTGAATTACCAATACCTACTTTCTAACAACTATAATCTTTCGTGCATTAAAATAATAAGTCAACAACATATATGTTTCTATTGTCATGACACCCAGATATTTGTTTATGGATTTTTATGTTATTGGAGACATTTTCTCTAATGTCATAGAGATAAACATGTGGGTGTGCCTATCTTTTATATCAAAAATGAAAATAAAAATGAAATTAAAGAAATTCACATATTTATCTCTATCTCCAACAACATTAAATTAAGAGGAGGGTTACATTTACAACTTTTTTTTATTTACAACTCTTACAATCTCAACTATGTTCTTACGGGAGAACACTCTCCATTAATGTTCTCCCGGGAGAATATAGTTGAGGTTGTAAGAGTTGTAAATCAAAAAATTGTAAACGTAACATGCCCCTTAAATTAATAAGTCTCTATGTTTATACAATACAAAATCAATCAATATCAATATGTTAGTGTAGCCTTCAATCAATCAATTAAACCCTAAACCCACATATTTTTAATCACCGTAGCTTTTAATTAATAAAAAATCACCATTTCGTCCTTCCACCAAAACATATCACTCATTTGCCCCTATTTGACCGTTGATCCCGTAAAATACTCGGGTACAATAGGGGATACTCGTGTATCCTTCGGGAAAAAAAAAAAAAACTACTCGAGCACACAGGTGGGCTACCCGGGTAGAGTTCATAATATGAAAAAAAGTTTGAATTATTTACCCAGGTAGGGAGGGGATACCCAGGTATATTTCGCGGGTAGGGTTTTTTTAAAACCTAGCAGCCTCCATTTTTGCAAAACAACAAAGGATACTCGGGTAGAGCTGCGAAAAGGGTGAAATCACTGATTCCTTCACCATAATAGTTGGACAAGTTTGTTCCTCTACGATCATTCTTCATCCACCATCGGTTTTGACTTCAACCGATTGAAAACGAAAAAATATTTTTTTTTAGGTTTTAAATTTTAATGAACTCTAACCCAAATTCTGATTTTCATTTGTGGGAATCTTTCAATTGCCCAAATATCGTTTAATCGTTGATTACATTTCGCTCGATAGCTAGTGCTTGGACTATTTGCTAATTTGATTTATGATTCTTGAGAGTGACTTTAATTTATGTGTCCACGAAGTGATTTTTGTCTTTGAGTGTTAATTATATATGGATTAGATACGGGTACCTTTGTGTTTTTTCAGTTTGACATTGTAAAAAAAATGGTTGACAGATGTGGCTCGAAGAAAAAGGTGGCTACTGAGTGGAGGACCAAGCGCCGACATGACGAGTCCTCTTCCTCTCAGCCAGAGGAAACTATTCATGAGGCTCCTAACATGCCTTTTGGCTATTTATTTGAGAATGACATTGCAACACACGATAGGTTTGTGAAGTCCTTCATGAGTCGTAAAATATGTGAGCCGAAATCACTGGATTTGGCGTTCTTCAACATGGAGCGGTTCGACATTATGCCACTTCTTGATGCGACACATCTCCTGGTGCTTGCGGAGATGAAGTGCCCATTTTCGAAGGTTATGATGAGGTCTTTCTACCAGAACCTCCACTACCTACATGGCGAGCTGACTTCCCGCATCTGCAGGATTGATGTTGTCTTGACTGCCCCTATCTAAACGAGGCTCCTCGACTTTGACTTTGATGATACACCAGACGCAGCCGTGTATAACGGAGACTCCCATCACATTTTTTGTGGTTATGATCGGGAAGCGATTGTCGTGGAAACCAGGAGGGTTGATTTAGAGGCTGGTTATTTTGCTCATTATCCTGTGATAAATCTTTTGGTGCTCGCCCTCATATTACACTATGTTGTGACACATTTATTTTCCAACATAGGTATAATCACTCGAAAGTGCTGGAGGGTGACTTTGTTGTTTTGTGGGCCATCCTTCATCATATTAAGATGAACTAATAGCACTACATATGTATCCTAATGTGGAAGGATTCAAAGTCTAGGAAGGCTGAACTGCCCTTTGCATTCCTAGTACAAAAGATTTTGCATAGGTTTGGTGTGCCTATGCAAATTGAGTCGCTGATTTGCTTATTCAAGACGTTTGGTGTGCCTATGCAAGACCCAACATCAACCTCAACATATATCTCAATAAATTTTAATACTTTCCACTCAACAAATGCATATGTGACAAACTCCACATCTTCATCATCATTGATCTCGTGACCAATGTAGCATATTGTATCCATATAAACTACAATCTATAACCTGGCTACCATGCGCTGAATGGATAGGCTGCCTTGTAGCCCCAATTTTTGATGAATTATCTCCTTCAGTTCATTGTATGTAGTGGCCCACTTTGATTTTCATTGTTTTTGTTTTTCTTCAAATCGGACACCATTGAGACCTTTAAATTGCCTCCCATTGTGGTAAATAACTACAGGATACATGTTTGAACTTGAACTCATCTTTCACATGAAATTGGATCTAGGGTTTGGGTTTGGTTCGGATTTTTGAGAAAAAAAATAGGAATATGCAGATGTAATGCCAATGATTTCACAAGATAAGGCCTTTTGAGATGGTTAGAAGAAATACAAACTTGATGGCTTAGAGATGACAAAGGAGAGAAATTTGGGGGCACAAAATGTATAAATGATCAAAGAGGCTGAAACCCATGACATTGAGGTTTCTAGCCGACGATTACCTGGGTATCTGGATATGTACTCGGGTATTTAACAATATACCCGGGTACTTAACGATATATCCGGGTATTTGGGTATATACCAGGTAAAAACTCAAATTACGTAAGAACACTAATTATCCGCGACATATACCCAAGTAAATGGGTCAGTACTCGGGTACATATATAGTAAACGGTTAAACAGGGACAAATTGATGTTATGTTTTGTGAAAATGTCAAAGTTTTTTAATAGTTTATCCATAGAGGTAACATGATAATTCTTTATTAATTAAAGACTATAATGGTAAAAAATAACCTTTAAAAAGGGTACAGTGTGAGGAGTTGTAACCTTATATATATACATATATATATATATATATATATACATATATATATATATATAATTTAATAAATTTAAATCCTTACTACTTTATATATTTTACTCTATAAAATGCCTCTATTTACACTTTACAGGATGCATATCCTCATTTTCATTATCGAATTGTGCACAGGAAAAACGATCCAATTTCTCACAAACAATCTTTATTTCAATAAAAAGGCATGAACAATGTTATCAAAAAAAAAAAAAAAACCCATGAACAAAATTAGTTTATAAGAAAATACATTTTAATTGTACCCAAAAAAAATTACATTTTAATGTTTAAAAAAGAGAGGAGTATGGATATATTTATGAAACAAACATTACATTTATGACAAAGTATTAAACTCTTAAAACAAGCGTAGAGCATAACATTTATTAATTGGGATTAAATTTTTTACTTTTGTCAATAGATATTTCAAAAACTTATTTAATTCATCATTTGAAGCTACCATTTTTTTATTTATTTTTTTGGTATCCTGAAACTATCATTATTTTTTTTTTGTAACTCGGAGATATCCCCTTTCAACCTCCGATCACCTTGCCTTCGGGGTACGGCCCTGTAGGCTAGCCCCTCATTGGAACAGCGGGAGGAGGAGGCACATCTTCTGTGCTTGAGGCAGGGTTTAAACCCCTGAATCAAGCAAACTCTTGGGAGCTCGGTTGCCCTCGGGGTTTGAAGCTACCATTTTATCTACTATTATTTTGATGAAAAAAAAATATATCATCTACTCTAAGAATCTATTACTTAGACTAATGGGGTTCGACATCTTACTTAGACTTTAGCAAGACTTGTAAGCAAAATCTATTTTTTTATTTATTAAAGTATTCTAATCAGTTCATCGTTTCACGACTAGTCCGATTCGAAACGGATCGCGAAACTAAGACTTTAAATCCCTTCCTAGCATGGTAGTGAGAATGATCAAACACATATTCTTTACTTCAACTGCTCAATTCTCTTACGCCAATTAAACTATTATCATTTGATGAGCAAAATTTAATCTAATTTAACATAACCGTTGTTAACACCTCTCACATGATTAATGAATCAAAATGTTACTACTGCTTGCAGTTTCAGAGCCTCATGTGAAGAAAATGCATTGATTCTGAATGTGGAAACCCAATTAATTAAAAGCTGAGATATATTAATAAATGCAAAATTGTCATCTGCTTCTTTGATACAGCCAAGATGGTAAAATAAATCGTGAATGCAATGTTCCAATTATCTCTTCCCGAATTGATATTATTATTATTATCAGCTACAGACAGCTTCCACTGCAAGTTTCCTTGATAAACCAGGACACAAGTTGTTTTCGAAATTCTCTTCATTTAATTTTATGACACAGTCGTTTTTGTTTAGGCACGCCTGCAATAATGAAATGTATAAAGATCAATCAGTATTATAATCCTTTAAAATAAAATGCCAAACTATGGAACATTGCATGAAGTATTTCACTACAAAAGAAAAAGACAGATAGCTGAGTGTGACCTGCATGCATAAGCTAAGTTTGAAACAAGGGAATAGTCAAATATTTTGATAAAAGACCACTTTTATGTAATGATAAATTCACGCAAGTGTATGAAATGCTGGAAACATCGAATCCTACGTGGGATTAATGATGATAACTTGCTATGAACTTCATTAATAGATAGGCGTAGAGAATAACTCAAATGCAAAACATAACAAATTACAAAAACACATACCTTCTCAACAACTATGCTAGAATTTGGATCATGGCAATCTCCCTTCAAGTAAGATCCACATGTTCCAGAAGGGGTTCCAAAGCTAGCAAATTTTACGGCAGATATAACAGTGTTACTGGGGCATGTTAAACGTGCAATTGGAACGTTTTTGTTATTCTCTATTTTATCTTCACCCTGAGAAAGGAGTCCAACATAGGGATAATCCTCTGCAACAAGGGCACACATTCCTGTTACTTTACGTCTCAGGAACCTGATACTTGTTGGATCTCCACCTTTCTCCTCAAAAATAACAAGAATATTTCCAGATGGCTTGAACCAAGAACGTGGAACATGATACCTGATCCATAGGAAATGCAGAACGTTTATTAAAAAAACAACAATGATACATAACTATTGAGACCTTCCAAATAAATTTCTAGTTCTTTACAATTATGATGAATCACGAATGATTTCTACTCTTACCATTTGTCAAATTAGTTATGATGTAAAAAGAACTACAAAATGAAACTCAATCTATCAAAATTGTAATAGTGTACTATGGATACTAATTCACAATAGAAAGTGAGGTCAGCCTCTTGAAAACCTATAAACAATCCTTATCAATTTTTTTGATAAAATAAAAAATCTGTCAGGGATCTATCCTGCAGCATCAATCGCATCAATTTATAAATAAAATCTCATTCTAGTGTTTATCTCTGGCCTATTTCCATTAGTTATGAAATTTGGCACGAAACTCTTTAAACCACTTTAACATATCTAAGGTAAAAGTTTTGTATATAAAAAAAAGAAAAGAAAGGAAAAGGCAATGCATTTCAATTCATCAATTTCACTTAAATCATAATTGCCATAGATTTTACCACTTCTGTGTAGGTTCTCCACAACCAGTGTCACATTTGTCAGGAAGGAATTTGCCTCTATAGTCACATTCTTGAACACAATCTTCTTTCTTGAATTCACTTGTCCTGGGCCAATATCTTCCAATTTCTTCTCCATTTAACCAGGCTAGACCTTTTCCCATATGCAACATATCCAAACCAACTGGTTCATCCCCAGGTGGAGCATCCACAACAGCCTGCAAGACCAAGAGTTTTGAAAGAAACTTCACCAAAAAACACTATACTAAATGAAAGAAGTACTGATAATTTCCATAAGTGATGCCAAAAATAGAAAGGTCACATTACCTTGTACCACGTCAGTGGCTGCCCTTTGGGTGGTTCTGAAGTAGATGTCCAGTTCACATTATTCAACCCATCTCCCTGGTATATCCTTAGATGTTCTCCTTGCACTCCAATCTGAGAAAGCAGGAAATAGAACAGATCATAGGACAAAGGCTAATAAGAATTTTCATGGTTAATACTACCATCAAGTTTCTTTAAAAGATTGAGCGGTATTTCTAAGGTAATGGGAGCTGCCAATATATATATATATATATATATATATATATATATATATATATATATATATATATATATATATATCCATTGAAGTACCTTGTAAGTCCAAGCATAAGAAGACAAGTCTATTGTCCCATTGTTGAATCCCTCAATCTTTACACTTGTTAGTCCTGCCCCTACGAAGTCGTAAAATGGTCCAGCGGTCTAAACATAATAAAAAAAAATAGTAATGAGAATTCAAATCATTTAAAGGGGATGAGAAAAATAGACACCTTGTGACAAGCCATTCTCAAATCTCTGGTTTAACAACTAATGTCTTACAACAGTTTGAGCATCTGTAACTAACTTCTGAAAAAAATTAAACTTACGAATAAATTTAAATTAAGTTTCAGTCTCAAATGAATTCCTTGAATTCTATGGACATTTTTTAAATTCCATCCATAAGGAGAAAAAAGAACATATATTTGACTTGGAGCTCAGAATCTCATGCATTCAGTGTGGTATTAATAGAATTCAGTCCGATTTCGAATGCCAGAAAGTCAATTATAAGCCTTTTTTCTGATCCGGACCTCAGGTCATGAAATACAAACACACTGAAGGGTACAAAACCAGGTGAAAAATACATTGGAAAATACAGAAATAAATTTCATATATGGGGTTTAATATTATGAAATAAAATCATTCAAAATTCTGGATGCCAAAGAAATGGGCCTAGATGGCAACAGATAAGAAGCACCGATACTCCTTAAAATTTTTTTTTAACGTATCGGATACGCAATGGGCACGTATTGTTTGATAATTGATCGAGAACGTATCGAAAATGGCGTATCGGTGCTTCATAGCCTAGATAGCAATTTACAGATGGTGGTGGTGTTGTTATTGGAAATTAAATTCTATTACCAGCACAGAGATCAATCTAAACTTGCATTTTCACATATTTGAACTCCTGCCACTTACTAAGCCCATATTGTGATAAGAAAATTGTGTTTCTTATTTATATCGAACTCTTTTAAACTCTCAAGAAAAATACATGCTCTAATTCTAAACAGAGTAACTTACCTGTAAACCTATGGTCAAGCTCAACAAAGCAATTTCATTCTTCCCTGAACTGAGAGAGATAGGATTCTTAAAAGTGAATGTTGAATTTGTACCATTTCCAGATGCAGTCCCTAAAGGAAAAATTTTAAAATTATAAAAAATGAAAGGAGAAAAAAATCATTTGTCAGAGCTCATGTTCAACTTAACTAATGATTATACTCATCTTAAGTGCTGCAATTCAATCACTTCTGATTTTTTTTTCACCCCACGATAATTGATTAATAAAATATAAAGCAATGTGACTACTATCTATTAGAGGATAACCTTGATACTCCTGATTCACAAAAGCATGAAGAGCATGACCCTTGGATTCTATTAGAAGAACTGGTTTGCTTCCCTTCTTTAAGAACTCTTCATTTTCACCAACAAATATACTGCCATAAACAAAAAATTGAACTTTAATTGACTAAAATCTACTTAAACTCAATTTACTAAGCATGTCTATGTCTATGACATTATATATAAATGAGCATAAAATTCAAAATGTAAAGAAGAAGCATGCATAAACCGCTCCCCATTAAACCCCACTAATAAGGGTAGGGGTGAGGGATGCAACCTTATCCTGCATATTTGCAAAAAGGCCTTCTATGGAAATTACTTATCATATTAAAATATTATGCACAAGCACATGTTTCAATCCTTTATCCTTTTTATTGATTAATACCTGCCCTTAATCATTTTTTATACTGAGACAAACCTTGTTGTATGCCACAGATAGTCAGTGGTATCTTTGGTAGTATTGATGTGGTCGACAAAGCCATTTTTGACGAAGTCTGCCTTTCCCCATATTCCTGCTTTCTCCTTCAATACATCCCATTTAAAAGTTTTTACACTTTTATCTGATTGCTGCAAATTCTCAGGAACCATTGCAACTACATTTGTCTGGGAAGCAACCTGTTGAAGATTTTAGGACTAAGCACAAGGACCAGAAAAAAGTACATAAATATTTTTTTTACATTTATTTTGTTCCTAGGGAAATTAATTAAGACAATAACTTCTATTGCAGAACAAGTTGTCATATTGCAAGTGATTTTGGTCATGCTGCAAATAGCAATTTCAGTTTCATGGGGTTTCCGCTCCCAAACATCTAAACATCTAAACTGCAATATTTTTAATTGTTTAGGAGTCAGTTTTTATTTCTGTTTTAATGAGTTGTTAAGTAGTGAGCAGTGCCAGTTACTTTCATGCTTTAATGGGTAATTATGTAGTGAGCAGTTTTCTTTTCTATTGATGGGAAGTTATGTAGTCGTGAGCAGTTTCTTTTTATTATTTTTCTTTATAAGTTGTATTGTTATGCATCAATTGTAGTCGTGAGCAGTTTCTTTTTATTATTTTTCTTTATAAGTTGTATTGTTATGCATCAATTTATTGATGCATAACAATACAACTTATAAAGAAAAATAATAAAAGAAGCTGCTCACAACTACATAACTTCCCATCAATAGAAAAGAAAGTTGCTCACTACATAACTACCCATTAAAGCAGAAAAGTAACTCCTCACTACTTAACAACTCATTAAAACAGAAATAAAAACTGACTCCAAATAATTAAAAATATTGCAGTTTCTAAAACATGATTTCTAACACTCCTCCTTGCTTTTGAAGCTGCAAACACCAATCTTCTTCCTTAGATCTTCAAATTTGCTTGCAGGTGCACAAATGGCTACATTGCATCTTTGATAAATATTGGACAGCAACCTTGTTCCACGAATTGGTGGGTCTGGTGGGTCATCTTCTAACTCTTCTTGCCACTGTTCCACTCCTTGCTCTTTGCTTATTTGGATGAGAGGATTTGATTTCTGCTTACTCATGGATGCCTCTTGTGCTTGTGTCCAGTTCCACTTCTCATCTTCATGAAATTTAAACATCTGAGTGGATCAACTGCAGCTTATTGGAGGCTCTCCAACTTGACTTAGGAAATAGATTTCTGTTTTGTTTGCCAAATTGAAAGGCATTACAATTTGGAAAATAATCTGCAAAGGCATTACAGCTCCTTCTTCTTCATCAACAACATATTTGAGAGGTGACAATGGCCTAGTCTCTTGTGCCAAGTCTCAGTCACATTCTCCTCTGTGGAAACAACAGCTTGCTCCTCCTTGATTGGTTCAAATGAGAAACTCTTGCCTCTCATTTTTGCTTTGATGATTTCCTTTCCATTTGCATCTTGAATGAGACAAACTCTATTTTGTTGGCAATGCCCAACAATGTGTCTTGATCCTCCTCCTCCTCCTCTTGATCAGCAACCTTAGCTTCTTCCTCTTGCTGTTGATTTTTGCTCTTGCATATGACTGCTTCATGCCCCATTTGATTGCACTTGATGCATTTAGCATCAGGTCTCTGCCAACATCTGAATGGAGAGTGACCCATTTTGCCACAATGCTGACAAGGTGGGTAACTTTTCTTTTCACCCTTTCCTTTGTTGTAATTAGTTTGTTGGCTCTTGGCTAGAAGAGCACCTTCAACAGCATGATCTTCCCTCATCAATCTTCGCTGCTCTTGGGCTTGGAAAGCATGTAGCATTTCTGCAAAAGTAATTTTAGACAGATCTTTTGTGTTCTCCAACGAAGCAATAGATGCTTCGTACCTCTCTGGCACTGTTACCAGAATTTTCTCAACAATTCTGGAATCTGCAAAATTACCGCCCAGTAACTTTATCTTGTTGGCAATGCCCAACAATGTGTCTGAGTATTCCTTGATTGTGTCAGACTCTTTCATCCTTTGAATCTCAAATTCCCTCATTAAGTTAAGCACCTGCATGCTTCGAATTCTTTCATCTCCAGCATATTCCGCCTTTAGATAGTCCCAAATTGTTTCTGCCGATTTGAAAGTCATGACCCTAGTAAAGATGGTTGTAGAGATACCAGCAAAAAGGCATGATTTTGCCTTTGCTTTTTGGTTTTTTTTTTTTCCTTATGATTCTTGATCTGGGCCATGGTGGGATTGTCCGGCAGAGGAAGGACTTCATAATCCTCTTCTACAGCTTCCCAAAGATCCAAAGCCTCTAGGTAAGCCTCCATTTTGACGGCCCAAAGATCATAGTTTTCCCCATTGAAAACTGGAAGAGCTGCTTGGGAAAAACTTGTTTCAGAATCCATTCCATAGGTCCCGTAAGAAAAGGGCTTTGATACCAATTGTTGGTTTTGGAGATGAAAAATATAATTGAGAAATGAAGTACTACTATTGTTGATGCATAACAATACAACTTATAAAGAAAAAAAATAAAAAGAAAACTGCTCACTACATAACTACCCATTAAAGCAAAAAAGTAACTGCTCACTACTTAACAACTCATCAAAACAGAAATAAAAACTGCCTCCTAAATAATTAAAAATATTGCAGTTTCTAAAGCATGATTTCTAACAAATTTCATGGGGTTTCCGCTCCCAATCATCTAAACACCTTAGCTTTAAGGATTATAATCATAGAGTTGATATGATTTTGTCTAGATGTATTCCAAAATTAGTCTTTTTCCACGACCTACAAAATTTTCATTATTTTAGAGAAACCTCAGAACTGAGTTCCAATGTAATATTCAACATCACTAAAATTTTGAGCAATGTTGCAAATATGAACTGAGTCCTTGATGTTGGTTTTTGTTAACCGTTAGACAAGATGGAAGTTAAATTGTTAAACATTGTCAGATGTGCTAACAGAATCAGCATAGGCAGAGTAAACATGCCATTTCTGTGTTTTGTCCGAGCCACCCATAATATAAGTTATAAGCCATGCTGCCTCCACCAAGCTTTGCAAAGTATCCATCCAGGATCGCTACTTCCTCAGAAAAGTGGCGATGGGGATAAGGCTGAGCACCAGGAAAAATGAAACTTCCTCGGGTGTATCTGATACAAACCAATAAAAAACAACACTCACACAGTACTGAATATTCCTCTGTATATTGATATTTGCAGAACCAACAAGCAATCACAAATGAATTACATATGGTTCTCCATAGTTCTGCTATGGATCAGTGTTTTTAGGAAAGAGAACTAAAGAAAAGAAGAAACATCTTAACAGAAAAGCCCTTGCTCTCCCTCATGAAAGGTCATACCCAAATAACCCCTTGGTACCCCTCACTAATACCCCACTCCCTTACATATACTCTCCAAAATAACTAACTTGCAGTGCGCAACTCCTCCTCCACTTCTAACAAATTCTCTGACTCAGCAATAACAGAATGAGTGGGAATAACACGTGTGGACCCTTGCCAATGATTTCTGCCTTTGTCCCTTACGTACACATTTTTGACTTGGGCCTTTCTCAATTGGGCTTTATCAATACTTCCCCCCACAGCTAGCACCTTGTCCTCAAGGTGGAAGTTTGGAAACAAAGCATCTAGAGTATTAAAGTCCTCCCATGAGTTTTCAAACTCAGGTAGATGTTGCCATTTAACCAGGACTTGGACCCTACCTTGAACATCCCTTCGCCAATCCATAACCGCGGCTGGCGTGACATTCAACTCCCACTCCTCGGTTAACACAGAAGGTAACGGTTGGGCATTCAACACTTCCGGATGAGCCTTTTTAAGCAAAGACACATGAAAGACGGGATGAATTTTACACCCATCCGGCAAAGATAAGCGATAGGCAGCAGTCCCAATTTTCTTTTCAATAGCAAACGGTCCATAATAACGTGGACTTAATTTTTCATTAATTCTAGTAGCTAACGTCTTCAACCTGTAATGTTGAATCCGCAGATAAACCATCTCCCCTTCCTCAAAATTGATATCCCTTCTATGTTGATCAGCCAAAACCTTCATTCTATTTTGAGCTTTCACCAAATTAACTTTTAATTCCTCCAAAATAGACTCTCTTGCTGCCAATAAAGAAGAAACTGCATCTACCTTTAAAAAACTATTACCCACCCGCAGCAAATGAGGAGGATCCATACCATATACCACTTTAAATGGCGTCATACCTGTGGTCTCTTTGTAAGTGGTATTGTACCAAAATTCCGCCCAATGCAACCACTTAGGCCAACTCTTGGGCCTAGGACTGCAAAAACAGCGAAGATAAGTCTCTAAACCACGATTCACCACCTCCGTCTGTCCATTACTTTGCGGATGATAGGCTGTACTATAGTGCAGTTTGGTATCAGCGGATTTAAACAACTCAGACCAGAATTTGCTCAAGAATACTCGATCTCTATCCGAAACCACCACCAAAGGAAACCCATGCAACCTAACAACTTCTTTAACAAACAACTCAGCCACATCTTTGGCTGAATATGGGTGTGATAACGCCAGGAAATGCGCATACTTTGATAGCCGATCAACCACCACAAATATGGTATCAACACCAAACGCCCGTGGTAGCCCTCCAATGAAGTCCATCGAAACTTCAGTCCATATTTGAGTAGGAATGGGCAATGGTTGCAACAAACCAGCCGGAGACAGATTTTGAACCTTACTTTGTTGACAAACCGAGCAAGCCATAACATAGTGTTGAATGGTTTTCTGCATCCCTTCCCAATACACTACACTTAGCATTTTTTTGTAAGTTCTGGAAAATCTAGAATGTCCCCCAAAATTCGAATCATGAAATTCATGCAAAATGAGGGGAATGAATTTAGAAGCCTTGGACAAGACCAACCGCTCCTTGTAAAACAGCCTGCCACCTACCAACTTGAATCCAGTATGTGCATCAGGATTCAGAAGTAAATCTTGCATAATGCTGCGCAACTTAGGATCGGCCTGAATTTCTTGTTCCACCTCTTCCAACTGTGGTAATTGCACCTGAGACATCATAGAACACTGCATTCTTCTAGATAAAGCATCTGCTACGACATTCTCTTTGCCAGGCTGATATTGGATCTCAAAATCATAGCCCAACAATTTAGAGGTCCATCGCTGTTGTTCCTCCCCCAAAACCATCTGTTCTAACAAAAATCGGAGGCTTTTTTGATCCGTTTTTACAATAAAATGTCTCCCTAACAAATAAGGCCGCCATTTCTGCACAGCAAACACAATCGCCATTAATTCTTTTTCATAAACCGATTTGCTCAAGGACCGTGTAGAAAAACCCCGACTAAAATAAGCCAATGGGCGTCCGTCCTGCATCAACACAGCTCCAACACCCTTACCGGATGCGTCCGTTACCACCGTAAAAGTTTTAGAAAAATCCGGTAGCGCCAGAACCGGCACACTGCTCATTGTTTTTTTTAACAAATTAAAAGCTTCTTCAGTTGCATTGTCCCACTTGAACCCCTCTTTTTTAAGCAAATTTGTCAAAGGTTGAGCTATTTTTCCATAATCTTTGACGAATTTCCGGTAATAACCGTAAGACCCAGAACCCCCAGTTTCTTCACTGTTTTGGGACTAGGCCACTCCACCATGGCTTTTATTTTTTCTGGGTCTGCACTGACTCCATCCGCAGTGATAAAATGGCCCAAATATTCAATCCTGGTTCGCCCAAAACTACATTTCTTTTTATTTTGCAAACAACTTGTTCTGTCTTAATGCTGCGAAGACTTGTTTAAGATGCTTCCTCGAGATGCTCATCAGCACTTTTGGTGTAAACTAAGATATCATCAAAAAAAACCAAAGCAAATTTACGCAAGAAAGGTTTAAGTACCTCAATC
>JAVKPL010006349.1:0-25711 GCA_032173675.1 Gastrolobium villosum
CAGGTATGGGATATAGCCTGACTCTGCTGCTTGGAGAGGCCAGCATCATAGACCATAGATTGATCGGTGTTAAAAAGGCCAAAGGCTCTCTCAGAAGCAGGTCCTGGCTTCAAGTCTTCATCATACAAGGCAAAGAGGTATGTGTCCACTGATTTCCCTGGCATTAGTGGGGTCCCAACCATGGATCGCAGGTGTGCAATTAGATTACCGTTGTAAGCCTTAGCATTCTCAAGACTTGGTCCAACCTCATCACTGTCTCCTTTGTAGGGCCACCCAGTCTCCGCAACCACAATCTCAACATTCTTAAACCCCATAGAATCCAAAGCAGACCGAACAGCATCAACCTGCACAAAACATAACATGCATGTTATCACTTGTTCTGCCCGTGTCCCTCACCCCACATAGCTTCATGCCTCATTTATTAGCTTAATTCGAATCCCAGCCATATTTACACACACTAAATGCATCTCCTCACTTAAAATGATGATCCCAAAACCACACACTCCATTCCAGCACCACTATATAAAGCACCTTACACGCACATGTAAAGAGTTGAACCTTTGACATCATAAACACTCACTCCAGAGCCCTTTTTCCTCCCATTTTTGTTAGAGAATATAATATAACCCTCACCCAACACCTTAAGGTTTTGAGGTTTTTGGTTAAAGTGGTTCTTTAACCTGGTATGAGCTTGAGTGACCACGGGATCACGAGTTCGATCCTCACCGCCTCCACTTTCAGGTAAAATTAAGAAAAGCACGAGACAGACCAAAAAATAGGCTTTCACAAGGCGGAGCTTGTGCCAGGTCTTGCGTGAAGGGGTGTGTTAAAGAATATAATATAAATCATTACAAAGTCCCTCACCCCTTAAAGTTTTGGGTCGAAGTGGTTCTTAACAATTTTTCCTCAAGAAACCCACCCCATCTTTTAGTAGGCAATCTCACCTTCAATAATGTCATGAACCAACTCTTTCAAAACTCAAAAGCTAACACACCCCAATAATCGAACTCAAAATATGAAAACTCAAATTGACCTTGTTAAAATACTAGTGGATGATTTTATATTCCAATAAAATATACCCCAAAAGTTTAACTAACCATTTATATTATATCTCTTAACAAATGTATTATAAAGACACTAGAAATCACATTATTTTGACTCACCTGAGCATCGAACATATTCATGTACTTGATATTGGTGTTTGAGTCAACTCGGCCCGAGTTGGGTTGGAAAAGGCAAAAGGCTAGGTTATCGGCTCTGCCAGGGTCGCTTTTGTACGCGAAGTAAGGGTAAGGGTTGATTGCAAAGGGTGAAGCAGTGGCGTTGTTAAACGACAACAGACCCTGCAAAACGGTGGTGAAGCCAGGGTCGAATCTTCCGGCGGAAGGAGGCTCAGAGTTCTTCAGAACCGCCATGGAATGCACCGTAGAGACCTTGATTTTGCCACCCAAAGAAGCATCATTGAGGGCGTTTTGGACGTTCTGTATCGCCGGCAACATCTGGTTCATCAGGTTCGGGTCGTTCGAGGTTATAACCTCGTTGCCAACAGTGATGAGGATGATGTTGCTGGCGGGGTAGAAAGGAACAACGTTCGTGTTGACCCAGTTTTTCGCGAAGTTGGGGTCGCCGGCAAGTGCTGGAATGTCGCCGTTCGCAGCTCCGATCACGATTCCTTTCCCGGTGTTCGCCAGAGCTTTGATTATGGCCGGGTCGGATCCGTATAACCGGACCTTTTCGATGGAGGTCGACTGGAGGAGTTTCGCGGTGGCTGACGGCGGTGGCAGGTTGTCGGCGACTTGTCCATAGTTCACGCCTATGAATGATTCGGAATCTGCACACAATAACAGTAACTTCACTTTCTTGTTTATCTAAATCGAGTTACTTAGTAGTTCAACACAGTAACAAAATAAAAGACACAGTAAAAAAAAAATATCAAAACTAGACAAATAAAGAAAAGAAGAATGAATCTTGAAACTCAAATTCCAAATTAAAAATAAAAATAAAAATTGAAAGAATATATAAAATGAGAAACGTTTCATGTGAAGATGTGTAAATATAGGTAAATAGAAAACAACAAAATATGGCGACAAGAACATGAAGACAACTCGTGGATAATCGCAGAACAGAGGTGGGTTTTGGAACGTTGGTGTTGTTGAGTAATACAAAAGATTCAGCTAATTATGGGGTTGCAAGAAGGTTGCTAGAAAACTCACTTGCGAGATTAAATGCGAGGAAGAGGGTAAGAAACGATAGAAGAATTGCGGAGGTAGAGAACATGATTGCCATGTTTGGAACTTTAAAGACTGCACTTCTTTTTTGTGAACGAAGGAGGGGGAAACGGGAAATATATAAAGGAGGGAGATGCCAACATTTGAGGGTAAAACCGTAAAGTTCAGAGTATAAAATATTTTGCAATTTTCAATGCTTTCAAATAACAGTTCATAGGCTTTTAAAAAAGGAATTTTATGGTTTTTTTTAAATGATGTTTTTTAAAAATTAAAACTATTTTACATTTGTATGGAATAGATAAAAAATATTTTTAAATAAAAAAATTCTTTGGATATTAAAATTAATAAGAGTTTTTTATGGGAAAATTATTGTTATTTTAAATAACATAACTTTGTGTCAATTTTAATGAAATTAAATTATTTTGGTGTATTTTTGCATTTTTTATTTTATAAAATTAGGAATAAAAAGAAAGTGAAGGAGAGTTAATGCAAAAATATACCAAAAAGTTAAAGAATCATTGTCGTGAGAAATAATACATCATGAGAAAATTTATTTTCAAAATTTCTAAATAAAACTAGAAGTATTTTTTAACACGTGTTTTTAGGACAATGTTCACAACATTGTTAAAGTAATTTTAATTGAAAATTTCTCGAATTCATAAATTAATAACGGAATATACGTTGCTACTTTTATATTTAAAAAAATGAACATTTGAATAAAATCACTTCAACGCATATGCAATGCAACCACTTATTTATTACCAAGCAGCTTTTACTTACATGTTAATCAAAGAACATTCTCCAAGTCGAAGATGAAGTCACATAAAAAGGGTTTTGAACGACACAGAAAGTAAAGCATTTTATTCTAAGATCCCGTTCACAAAAGCAGCACATTGTATCAGCTGTGACCTTTGGAATGTTAGTTTGCCTCGTGGAACAAGGAAAGAGCAAGGAAACTTGCGAAGCTTAGCACAATTCACCGGTGAGCACACTGTGTTTGATTTATTTATTTTTATTTAATACGTTTTTATCAATAATTTTTTGTTGGGATAAAAAGGAGAAACGTTAAACTCACTATAAAGTATATTTTATTTTTAAGTATTTATAGAATAAATCGTCAAATTAAAAATTATTTTCATAATTTCTTTCACAACATCTTTGAAAAAATAATATAATATTTTTATAATTATAAATAAAAATATATCAGCTAAAAAAGTAATTAACAAACTAAATATCACCTAAAATATTCATCATGCTAATTAAAACTTAGAAAAAGAATTAAAAAAACCCTCTCTTTTTTCTATAACTACGCAGTATTCTCGTTCCATCCCCTATAGCCACCTTGCCTTCAAAAGCTAACTCCTTAAAGCAGAGGATGTCTCCGACAATTATCACTTAAAATAACACTTTAAAATCATGTGATATCGTGTTTGACATTTTTCGACACTTACTGACACTTCGACACTTTTTGATACTCCAATATTCGTTGCAAAAATTCAAAAAAGATTCAAAGATTACGTTGCATTGCATTTTGAGTTCCAATTATTAAATTCGTTAAATTACGATTATATTCTATTGAGTTTAATATAAATATTTAAGATATCTCATGTTTCTTTGTAAAATTGATGGATATTTTAAGTTTAGCTTTATTTTTTTGTTAAATTATTGAAAATAATATACACTATATAAATTAAAAAATTTATATAATATCAAAATATGTCCTAACGTGTCAAAATTTAATATTTTTTAGAATTAACATATTAGAGTGTTATGTCGTGCCGTATCCCGTATCGAAGTCAGTGAACTATATAAATTTCACCTCTAGCTAAAAAGAGTTTTGGGAGAAATTGAACCCAAGACCCAATCTTTAGAATAAGAGAAATACAACTCTCATTTTACATGAGATAGTTATCTCATTTTCTCTCACTTCGAAAATTGTGCCCGTTATTTTTTCTTTTTCTTTTTTGCTTTTAAATAGCGGGTCCTACTTGGATTCTCTCTGTAATATGAGAGAACTAATATTACCCTTAGAATAATATCCTTACAGGAATTCAAAAAAAAAATATGGCATACTTCGCGGGTCATACGACTCATACCTCGCTACCCAAAACGCATTTTTATCTGAGAGTTGGCACTACTAGCGGAATCTTCTGCCCATATTAGTAATTAATTTGATGAAAATTGATATGTTTATAAAATAACCACCTCTTCGTTTTAAGACGAGCCAATCTTGGCAATGGCATCCACAAAGTTTTGCAATTCCAATCACAATGCTAAAACTGTAATATAATATTTTCTTTTCTTTTGTCAAAACTTGCTCTGGTAGAAGTACTAAATTCAGCACTGTCTCTGTAGTTCTTTCTGAACAAACGAGTTAATGCTGGCAAGTGTTACAAGCAACTAGTCAAACACAAATATTTAAGGTCAAATAATGCCTAATAAAAGAAAAGCTAATAATAAAGATGTGTTGAGTGCTAGTTGCCTCTTTTGGCTTGGCTCCACATTTAAAGTGAATTGGCGAAAAACGAAATTAAAGAGCATTGGAGTTTTTCCCGAGAAGGTGTTTCGGGACCTCCACTCCCGCTCAATAATTGTCCATCTTTCATCTAGAATAACGACTCCCATTTCTTAATTAGTAAGTTAACCAATGAAGCGTAGCCGATTCATTCTTATATACTTGCGAATAAATTTTTGGTACAACTCTTGAATTCAACTTGGTACAATTTTTTTTCATTTTTAGAAAAAAATTTAACACTTTTCAAATTTATTTTTCCCGCTATATTGCATCTCTTTCCAAAAGTGAAAAAAAGTTATACCGGTACAACAGTTGTACCAAATATTTATCTGTAACTTGGTAGGGAAAAAAAGATTATTATATTTATTTTGACATGTTAATTGAATTTTTTTTGGAAATTGGAAATATTATGGTTGTTACTTTTTCAGTTTTTTTCTTTTATAAGATAAATTTTTAACTTTATTTAATTGCATTTTGATAATTATTTTAAGAGAAAAATTCAAAAACTCCCGTATAATTTTTCTTTGAATCACTTATTTTCTATTTTTTTAATCACTTAACTTTCTATAATTTTTTTCATTTAATTTCTCGTTATTAGAAATTTAAAATCTGTTTATTTTACCCTTTTTAAAAGATTAAAATAGGCATTTAGGAATATCAAAGATTAACGGTAGAACAAAAATCAATCTTGGTAGCTGATGGCTATAGACCATCATTCCAACCAAGAATATGAATAAAAAATGGGAATTCTCAGGGTATAAACCATCACTTCGGCAAACAAACCGTGATAATGTAAGAAATTTTATATGAGCTTCAAACTTTTATGACATATTTATTTTACTATTTTCAAATGTATATCAGTATTTTGTATTTATGTTTCTTTTTGCAACTATAATATTCAAATTAGATTTTATTTATCTATATGTAAGTTATTGCTTTATGTATCTTTGGTAGAAGAGTCAATAAATAAATGTTTATAAAAAAAAATAGTCAATAAATATTTGAAGTTTCCAGATAAAGAAAAAAAAGTCTCATAATTTTTTATTTTTGAAAATACTTTATGTAAAAACTCTCAAAATTTATTTTCTGAAATGTATTGGAAATTAACGAAACTCTTTCGAAAAAGATCAATAAAAGCTCTAGATCATACATTACCTTTTAAATATTCGCAATGCTTTGTAATTTCTGAAAACTAGAAGTTAAATAATAAGATGAGTTAGGATATTCTTACTGTCCATTTTTCCTACTATCACTTAGTGTTCTCATCAAAACCCGCAAACTGGAGAACTCCAAACCGATTTTCAAGTCTTGTTGAAACTGTGCTGCATGCAAAAGCAAAGCCCGCGAGTCAACCATGACATGAAGAGACGATTTATAAAGACCAAATTTATTGGCTTTTGGATTAATGTGTAACCTATAAATATGAAGAGAATGAAAAGGATACAAAGACACTAATAAATGCCCTCCACCTTCTCTCTTGCAATCTCTTTCTTCCCCTTCACCTGCTTAACTTTGTCTCTTCCATCTATCACAATTGTGTCCATGTTCCCTTCATCTTCCATCTTTTATTTGACACTTACATTTTTATCTTCCTTAATATGAATCTCATGATTGTGTTGATTTACTCTTTTTAATTTTAGTGTTTCGATTTTCAAGGATAATTTATTTTGCTGTTCTATGGGGAAGTATTTGGACTCTTCTTGTATTGGGCTATTCTTGTATTAGGCTACCACTCTACATATTTTCACACGATGGACTTGCAAACTCCACCAATACTTGTGTATTAACATGTTTCACCAAAAAAAAAATAACTTGCCATGTTATTATCATATTTAATTTTCTTTTCGGTTTGCACAGGGAAGTAAGGATTAGGTTTGGAAGTTGAGCTGACATATGGAGTTGAGTTGTAGTTAGCCTTATATTTTAATTTCTCCAACATATTAAATGTCATCTTACAAACATATTCAATGTCATCTTACAGTCATTTTTGAGTATGTCATCTTACAAACATATTAAATGTCATCTTACATTCATTTTTGAGTCTATACATTTAGTTTACAAGAAATAAGTATCTAATTGATTTGCATAGTATAGGGAAATTCAAATCAGGGGCCATTTGTGCAAGGAGTATTGCTTTCACACATTTACCCTGTTTTAGCTGTTGAACCAATAATCCACTAATTGAAGCAATGATTCAGTGACCTAGTACACTAACTGAGTTAATGACCAAGCCGATTTTTATAACATTGCTCGAAATATCACTCGTACAAGAAATTATATGCAAAACAACTTGCATGTACTAATATTATTTCAATTAATTTCTGAATATTTTAGTTTTATCATTTTCTGTTGTTTCCTAGATAAATAAAATTTCTTTGAAAATCTAATTACTTAATTTATTTACATTCATTAAGTTTATTTATTGATTAAGTATTAAATGAATATATATATATATGGGTTAGGATCATTTTACACAAGTGTAAGTTACACTCTTAATCTTGTCCGTTGATCCTACTTATATCCAAAGGCTCTAATTTTTTAGTAATGTGAGCCATTGGATACAAGTGGATCAATGGTCAAGATTGGGCGTAAGACTTCTAACTCTTACGCCGGTGTAAGAATATCCTGCCCCTATATATATAGGGAAATAGTAGTCTCATGTTGCATGAGACTACTATCTTATGTCATAGATACTTCGATAACCGTGCTGCTTTTTTCTTTTCTTTTCTTTTTCTTTTTCTTTTTTTAGTGGTGTCCCATCATTTTGTGTCTTAACATAATATATACAACATGAGATAGACAATCCCATATATATATATATATATATATATATATATATATAATTATTACTTTTTTGGACATTATCAAGAGTGTGTTCTCTTTTGGCTCGTTGAAACAAGAATGCATGGTTTATAATGTTGTGCAAGTCTTAAAAATGTATGAGAATGTGATAAAATGAGTTAACTTGTTATACAATAAATGCATAGAGCTTTAACTTGAGGCACAAGTAACTTAAAAGATACGAGATTAATCAAGATTAATGGAATAAATGAATGTACTAATGCTTGATATATAATAGGACATATATCTTGTTCATTAGGTGGCCGGAAGTGGGATAAAGATCCCCAAGTTTAGTGCATAACCCGAAATGGATCATTTAAGGTCCTGGGAGAGCGCTCTTATTTCAAAAACAACCTTTAAAGCACGCGCTAAAGCACACGAGGAGGAATTAATATCCTTGACCTTTGGTAGGTGTTACGTGTAAGTAGCTATTAATTGTACATGATATGAAGCCTTGGGGTTACTTACAATAAGTGTATTAGAATAAGAATAGAAGGTTAATAGACTAATATTGTAGTCACTGATATAGCTATTGTAAATGTGATGTGGCGGGGGTTAGGACATTCATAGTTTGCTTTTTTGTAATAAAAGGAGAGCTATTGTAACTGATACCATTCATTCAGAAATTAATACAAATCTGTTTCGTTTCTTTTCCTTATTTTCTCTCTGTTTCTTGGTTCTGTTACTGAAACCACATTCAAGGGTTCAATTCCCTTAACATTGGTGCTTTCATTCTTATGAACTTTGCCATTTTTCTGAAGAGATCATGCTTTCATCTTGTTGACCTTCATCTTTGTGGAACATAGCAAGAGATTCAAGATGAAAACGAGAATGGAGAAAGGTCTCCTTGAAGATCGGATTTTGTTCTCCAAAATCAATGCTTTGTTGCAGCAAATTCACGCTGCAATCTTGGAGAAATGGCCAGATCAATCACTAAGTACTGATGCTTTGAGCGCAAGAGCAACACATTCTGTGTCGGATAAAAAAATTCCGAACAAGTTCGCTAGTTCGCTGCAAGCCTCTGTTCTTGGTGTTCCAAGAAATTCTAATGTTCTTTCCAAAGAGAGTTCTGCCTCTGTTATTGTAATGGATGTGGGTGTCAAGAAATGTTCTGATCAATCTCTTCCTAGTCAATTACCACACATGGAATTCCCAGATCGTGGCCCTTTGAAGCCATCTTTTTCTGACCCTGTTCTGCCTCCTCGATCTCCATCACCACCAGAGGTTACAACAAGAGAGCCCATTCCTGTTCAAGGAACGCCATGTAGGAATTTGTTGACTCAACACTGGAAGCGTTTGAGGGACAACAACATGCTCGTCCCAAGTCCCAGAGGTCGGCGCTGCAAGAGTTATGGGAACAAGCGTCCCTTACCGATGAAAGGATTGAAGCGATCCCATTCGAAAGTTTGGAACTTGATGAAGAATGGTTGTGCACACGTGTTGCAGAAGATGATGATGATGAAGCCCAAATCCAATTGGATCTTCAACGTTCCTGTGCAATCGAATCTCGCCATGAATGGGTATGCAACACAATTGTTTGATGAAATTCTTCAAGACCCATTTTCAGAATTTTCTTTTCAAGATTCTGTTCCATTTTGTCTTCTTTATTTTGCCTTCCATTTTACTTGGGACCCAGGAGGATTTCTAGTTTTTCTTTCTTTCTTTTTTTCATTACTTCCTAGTCGAATAGGGCATCTTAGTGTTTCTGCATACCAACTACCTCTGCTAGAAGATACAAAATCTCTCAATCAGTTGCATGTCTTTATCCAAGTGGAAAAAGAGATGGCATCAGTGCTTTCTCCATTGGTGATTCCTTTCAAGAATGTTGACAAGAGAATAGATGCTAATCCACCTAGTAGTGTATGGTATTACCTTCACAAGCCTAGGGAATGTGGAGGTGCAGAGGAGGTTAAATTCTCTAGTAGACTTCGTATGAGGATTTGTTTGGATGGAGGCTACCATGTTCTTGATGAGACTACTCACTACAGTAGTGATCTCAGGCGAGCATCTAAGGAATTGTGCAAACTCAGTATTGGTTTTCTGGAATTGGGCATTCTGACGGCTACGGGGCTCTCTGCAATGAAGAAGGAAAATCACACTGATGCTTATGGTGTAGCTAAGTGTGGTTCCAAGTGGGTGAGGACAAAGCAATGTTACTTAAAGAAACAATTTGATCCTTCACTCGAGACAACACTTCTTACAATTGAATCAAAGTCTACTGGTGTTTTTATTGTTGTTTCAAGGTATGCAAGTGCGTCTCCATTGCCACCTTCAGTTCTTAGCCGTGGTTTCGGGTGGCAGGGGTTAGGATTGTTATCTGGAATCTTTGGGACAAGGAATGGATCATCAGTGTTTGTGGAGAACGCTGGACTCTTAGCTTTGACACGAGTTGCTAGCCGAAGGGTTGTTCAAATATCATCTGGATTCATGATCTTTTTCTCCATACTTGGAAAATTTGGAGCTGCCTTTGCTTCAATACCAGGGCCAATAGTTGCATGGGCTTCTCTATACCACAACACTTCAATGCGTACACAGCCTTTAAGGGCTATGGTCCTGTACACACCCATGCTAGATGGTTCAAGACATGATCAATATCCCATTCTCGATGAAAGCATTTGTTGCTGGTTCATTGGCACTGTTCTTGGTTGCCACATTGCACACGAATTTTATAGTGAAGAAGTGCTGAAGAGTGCTAACACAATCTGAGATTATGGTTTAGCTAGGTTTATGTGCTTCTGTTTTGGTCGCTATTAGTTACAAGGTTTTACTACCATTTCATATGTTGCTGGTATGGATGATTGAGTTGTTTTTTTTTTACCTCATTTGGACCTTGAGGACAAGGTCCATTTTGTAGGGGTGGGTAATGTTACGTGTAAGTAGTTATTAATTGTACATGATATGAAGCCTTGGGGTTACTTACAATAAGTGTATTAGAATAAGAATAGAAGGTTAATAGACTAATATTGTAGTCACTGATATAACTATTGTAAATGTGACGTGGCAGGGGTTAGGACATTCATAGTTTGCTTTTTTGTAATAAAAGGAGAGCTATTGTAACTGATACCATTCATTCAGAAATTAATACAAATCTGTTTCGTTTCTTTTCCTTATTTTCTCTCTGTTTCTTGGTTCTGTTACTGAAACCACATTCAAGGGTTCAATTCCCTTAACAGTAGGAGAGTGCTAAAGCGCGAATAAATTAAGCAAAACACTTGATGAGGGCATTTAACTGCTCTAAGGCACGTTAAAACGCAAAAAGTATTATAAAAATGGCTATCTCTTCAGTTGCTGCGCGCTATCACGCGCTAGAAAACACTCATGAAGGTAAAATTGAGTGCAATGCTGCCCAGGTTTAAGAATAGTGAATTGTTTGCCATGGGTGTTTATGGAAACCTCATAGTGATTAACAACAAATAATGTATGACATATCTAAATGAGGTATAAGTCTTCCGCACAAAATTTAAGTTATAATAGTAGTTTTAAGTTGTATTGAATGCGAAATGAGTTTTAGATGAGAAAGTAAACAATAATAGAAAAGCAAAAAATTTATTCGTGTTTTAATTCAACTGTTGTGATTGTAACTATCCTTAATGCCATAAGTAATATAACAAACCAGTGTACAACAGGGTGTTACAATTATTTTGAAGGAGTATAAACCATCAACAAAACAAAACAATTATTTTTTAAGAGTTTTTATATTTTTAATATTTGACCTAGCTTCTCATTTAATGGAGACGGGTTAGACCCAAAAAAAGTCATTAGAGAAATAAAAAATGCCTTAGTGTGATTGTTTTATTTTTTTTTTCCTCTTATTGGTCATAACACTAATTTCTTCTATGAACATTGAAATTGGGAATTTCATGTAAATTGAATTTTCATTTTCATTTGATTTATTATATGGCATTAATGCTTAATTATTATTGTTAAATATCAATAAAGGAAGCAAGGACCATATTTTAAATCCATGTGTTTTAATAACAAGACTGATTAAAATAATTAGATAACAATAATTCAACGGTTAGATTTCTTGTCAACCTATTTTTAATATTTCTAATAATTATTTAGATGTAAATTATAAAAATAGGAGGTGCAAAACAAAATATCTGCATCAAATTTGAAGAATGGTAATATGCATAGACTATGGCATCTTTAGATAAATCGTGGTTAAGCTTAAAAAAGGTACGAACTTAACTTGGAGATAACTCGGATGTGTGAAAACAACATTAAAAAGAGCCGATCTTTAAGGGGCGTTTGATAGTGAAATTTCTTTATCGAGACAAAATGATTTTTAAAAATATAATAGGAATTTTTTTTCCTGGTAAGTTATTAAAAGATGTTTGGTAGGCCAAATTTTGTCCGGGAATATTGAGTTAATTTTACTGATGTTGTGTGTTAATTTTCCCGCCACATGAAGAAACAAATTCCATCCCTTCCATGGTAATCTTCCCAAACTATTTTGCATAGAAAAGCAAATGAAGGAAAAAAAAAATTTCACAGCGATATTTTTACTTCACCTCCTACCAAAGCAAATAATTTTTCCTACCTCATTTTCCTAGGAATTTTTTTTTCACCTCCTTCCAAAACCCCCCTAAATATTTCATGAAAAATTATATTTCGAGCTTCTTTATATACAAAATATTTTAAATTCATAATCATTAGCTAAATATTCATGATTCCCCTATTCACATATATATATTTTCACAAAGTATAAGTATTTAGATATAATTGAAAACGAGTTAAAATATTATCATTTAAATTCTTTTATTTAAATAACAATTCACCATCTTTCAAAAATTAAATATTACCTCCTATTGGTGGGGAAAATTTATGGTGATTCTAACCTATCATGCTACTCCCATTAAACATGTGATCAATATTGTCAAAATCGAGTTTCTACGATAGAAACAAAAGGGAATGGTAAAAACGTAAATCGTAAAAATGACACGAAACGTAAAGTTTTTACTACTTAAGGTCAAGATACAAAATTATATATATATATATATATATATATATATATATATATATATATATATATATATATATATATATATATATATATATATATGGGCATGATATTCTTACACCAGTGTAAGAGTTATAAGTCATACACTCAATCTTAATCATCCACTCGTATCTAATGGCTCAGTTTACTAAAAAATTAGAGCCCTTAGATATAAGTGAGATCAACGGACAAGATTGAGAGTGTAACTTACACTGGTGTAAAATGATCCTGACCCATATATATGTATATGCATGTAAAAAAAGATCTCATAAGTAATTACTCAAAATTCAATGAATAACTTCATATTTTAAAGGGGAAGGATATTGTGACAACCAAGTTGTGTTACAACCAAGTGACTACCAATCAATCTTACCATTAGATCGATTATGTGGAACCAACGATTATATTTATTTCCATCTTTGTATGGTCATGATTTCCCAAATTTAATACTTTATATTTATTTTCACCTTTGTATGGTTATGATTTCCCATATTTAATGCTTTCACTTTAAATATGGGAAATCATGACTATACAAAGATGGAAATAAATATAACCATTGGATCAACATAATCGATCTAACTGTGAGATTGATTGGTAGTCACTTGGTAGTAACACAACTTGTTTGTCACAATATCCTTCCCCTATTTTAAATATATAAGTCACACAATTATATAAGACATAAGTCCAAAAACACAAAAATAGTTTAACAACTCCTCCACAACATCAAAAGAATAAAGTTTAACACCTCTTAAATAGAAATCCAACGGCCTCGAGTAAGGATTTTTTTGTTCAAGTAGTTAGAAGAAGATATTGTGCATTTGATTTAGGAAAATGGAAAAACGGTTTATTTATTTTATTTTATTAAAAATATAAAAATAAAACCAATCATAGGCTAAAAGTTGACTTGGTTTGACTTTTTAGTTTAAGTAAAAACGGAAAAACTTGTGTTTCTACCATTTTTATGTTTTTACACGTAGTTTTTACCAGTTTTTATTAAGGAGAATTTTTACTTGAGTTTTAAGACATATCACCTTAATTAAAATGTAAAAACATAAATTTTTACACTAATTTTTAACAATGTGACAGTTGAATTTTTTTTTTCTATCTTCAAATTATTTTCTCTATCTATTTCTTTAAGCTTATTCAGTGTTTTGTGCGCCCAGCCAAAACAATACTCCTATTGGTGAGACTTTTACTTTTGCCAAAGTCGGGGTATAAATTGTGATTTTCTTATTTTTTTTCTTCTTCAAAAGAACTGATTTAAAGCCCAACTAACAGAGGTCAGCCCATGGGCTTATCCACAAAAGGTAAATTAGACCATATTGACCCAATTGTGAAATTCAAGAACATAAAAATAAAACATAGCGTGTGATGTTTCTTATACGAGTTTTATAAGAGTTATGTTGTAGGAAAAAAATTGTGTTATATTATAGAGATTCGTTTTACGTGCCAGAGTTTTTTTTTGCTACGGGCCCCACAAAATGTTGTGTGTGTATGAAATTTTTTGTGATCATGTAAAATGGTAGATGATAAACCCTTCTTATATTATATAATATAAAATTAAGGGAAAAATGTTTCCGCAGTTAATGCAGATAAATTATCTGCATTTTTTTCCAAAACGACGTCGTTTTCGTATTGAAATCTTAAAAAATCATAAATATAAAGACTGTTATACCCCTGAAATAAATTAAAATTACAAAAATACCATGATTTCCGCCCAAAATGACGTCGTATTGGACTTACTGCAGATAACTTATCTGCTGCAGAAAAAATGAACCCTAAAATTAAAGGTAGAAAAAATGAACCCTAAAATTAAAGGTAAGATATTTTTATTCTAAAATATTCTCATTACTAATATATTATTACTCTAATATAATTATGTATTTTTAGAAATATAATTAAAAGATTTTTTTTCCATAAATTTTTTAGAGATTATTAGCTGAAAAATAGAATCCAATAGTAAATTAATAATAGAAATATTTGATAATGTTTATAAAAAAAAAAAAAACATCTGATACTAAAAATATCCTATAGCAGGAAATCATCTCCTAAATAAGTAAAAGTGAGTGAATCTACGGAGCCTCCTAAAAAACAATAGGTTAGGCGCGTACGACCACGTGCGCAAAAAAATATCTTTGATAAGGTTTCGGTTATTTTTCGCTGGGTTTTCTGGGTTTCGATGGATGAGATGTTGGTTGAGAGTGATGAGGCTATTCATATGGCGAGAAAGAGTATGAAGAGAACCAAGAGCGGTGAGGAGATTCCAATGGAGACGCGGATGAGGGAAACTGTTAGGGATTTCCAATCTGGGTCAGGTTTGAAAGTGAAGCAATGATCGTTTGCGGATGTGACGGGAGCTGAGAACGGTGTAGCAGGGGAGTCTATCCCTTGGCTCGTTGAGGAAGAAGATCCCGATCTGGAGCCTCCGGACCCAAGCTTGGGTGAGATTTCAGAGTGGGGTTTCCAAACTATTCACAGGGAGGATGGGCTGGTAGAGATCAGGAGCAATAGGGAAGCTAGGGCAAGGATGAGGCATCGATAGAGGAATGCACTTATCGTTAAGTTGCTGGGAAAAAGGATTGCGGTGGGCTTCATGAAAAATAAACTGGATTCATTATGGGCAAAAGCTAGAAGCATCACCGTGGCGGATCTAGAAAATCATTTCTTTTCGGTGAGGTTCAGTTCCTTGGAGGATCTTAACCTGGCAATCACAGGAGGTCCCTGGATCATCCCAGGTCACTACCTTGCAGCAAGGAAATGGGAACCTTATTTCGATCCAGACAATGCAAATATCCACAAGGTGGCAGCCTGGGTTCGGTTACCTGGGATCCCTCAAGAATATTGTGAGTTTCCCCTTCTCAATCAGCTGGGAACCATAGTTGGCAAAGTTCTAAAAGTAGACAGGACCACTATGACAGGAAATAGGGCTCGATTTGCTAGAGTGTGCATTGAGGTAGACTTATCTCAGCCACTGAGAGGAGAGAACATTCTTGATGGGAGTAGGAAAAGGGTGGAGTATGAAGGTTTATTCCTGATATGCCTTAAGTGTGGAAGATATGGGCACAATTCAGAGTCTTGCCAGGCCTGCACCTACAGAAAAAGAGGTTCCTGCCCCTGTCCAACCAGTGGGGGACCAATGCACTCAAGGAGTAGGTCCTTGGATGGTGGTTCAGCGCAAGAAGAGAGTCCAGCAGCAATACCAAAAAAGGAGACTATTGGTGGTAGGAAATTTGGGGAAGATATCTCCAACAAGAAAAATATGAAGGAGGTGGGGAACAATGATAGGCATGCTAAGACGGCCAGTGATTCGGCTAAGGAGTCTAAGGAAAATGAGGGAGTAAAGAGGACAGATAATTCCACTTCAAGGGGAATGAATTTCTCTGCTGCAGCAGTTAGTCTTCCTAGGAAAATTACAAGGACTAAACCCCCTGTGTCATCTGTGAAAAAATAAGTTGCAAAAAATAATAATGTTAAAGGCAAGGGAGTGGAGCTACATATTTCAACAGGTGCGGCCTCAACCAGTATCCTGGCTGAGCAGATAAGTAATAGTGTGGAGGGCCTGTCCAAGTTTGGAAACTATAAAGGCGAACGTTGGGGGGATCTGATGATGGCTGCTGAAGCCTCTATGGAGGAGGGTTTCCCTGAGATTTCTGAGGGGTTCACAGCTGCTGGTATGATGTCCAGTGGGAGTGGAGTGGAAGAACCGGAGCCACCTGACAAAGCCTTGGTGCAGGAACCTAAGAAAGGTGAGGGCCAATCAGGTATGGAGGTTGACCTTTCTTTAGGAGATGCTCTAACCAATCCCATGAATGTTGATTGTAATACTGTATGCAATACAGAGTTTGATGTAGCTAGGGAGGCTGGTTCTGATATTCAGGTTTTAAGCAGCAAGTGCTTTGTAAACTTGCATTTACATCAAAATTCATGATGAATATTCTTACTTGGAATTGTAGAGGGGCTGCTAAAAAGCAGTTTAAAAGTACTTTTACTAGATTTTGTAGGAAACATAATGTTGGGTTGGCTGCCATTCTTGAGCCAAAAGTGAGTGGGTCTAAAGCTAGTAGAGTAATTCGTAATTTGGGTTATACTAATCATTTTTCTGTTGATGCTCATGGTTTTTCTGGTGGAGTTTGGAATAATAAGGATGTGGTTATTACTATTATCACTCAGCATGATCAGCTTGTTCATTGTTGGGTGGAATTCCCTGCTTCGAAAGGTTTCTTTTGGACAGCCATCTATGCCAGCCCTCATGTAAATAATAGACAAGGGCTTTGGGAGGTGTTAAAACATATTGGCAGAAATATGGATGAGTCCTGGCTGCTAACTGGGGACTTTAATGAGATAGCTCTGGCTTCAGAGAATAGGGGAGGGGGTCCAGTGGATGTCAACAGGTGCAATATCTTTGCTAATGTCCTCAATGCTTGTGGGGTGATGGATTTGGGGGTGGAGGAAACAGATTCACCTGGAAAGGCCCTAAGTTCCTTAATTTGGAGAGGGTTTATAAGAGACTTGATAGAGCAGTGGGAAATGAAGGGTGGAGAGCTACTTTTGAGGAGGCTGATGTCCTAGTTTTACCTAGACTGTTCTCTGACCATAGACCAATTTTGGTTAGATTGAGGAAAGATGACTCTTGTTGGAGGGAGAGGCCTTTTAGATTTTTGGCAGCTTAGCAGAATGATGTCAGTTTCTTTCCTTTTCTGCAGGCTAATTGGAATCCTGATGTTGGGTTGGTGGACAGCTTGAACTTTCTGGTGCCTTTATTAAAGGATTGGAACAAGAATATTTTTGGTTTCATTCAGATTAGGAAAAACAGAATCATAGCTAGAATGGAGGGCATTCAAAGGCAGCTAAGCTCCTTTAACAGTTATAGACTTGAGAAGCTAGAGACTAATTTGAAGATGGAGCTCAATACTATTCTTGATCAAGAGGATCAGCTATGGTACCAAAAGTCTAGAGGGGTTTGGATTAGGGATGGAGACAGGAACACTAGCTTCTATCATGCTAGTACTGTGATTCGAAGGAAGCATAATAAAATCTTGAAGCTTCAGGATGATAGAGGTCATTGGGTGGAAGATGAGGAGGAGCTTATAAATTTAGCTAGGAATTTCTATCTAAATTTGTTTAAGGATAATGATGAAGAACCTCGCTGGTTTCTTACTAATAATTCTTGGCCGAATATAAGGGAGGATCAGATTGATAGTCTGAATGAGGATTTGTCCTTTGAGGAAGTTAAGAGGGCCTTTTTTCAAATGCCTTCTTTGAAGGCTCCTGGTGTTGATGGATATCCTGCTTTGTTCTATCAAAGAAATTGGGAGATGCTCAAATCCCAAATTTTTACTAGTATGAAGCATTATATGAAGAATCCTAGTCGGATTGGTGAGATTAACCACACTCTGATTGTGCTAATTATAACACCTCAAATATTTAAATGTGTATTTTAATATCATATGGTAAAATGAAAGTGGATGGATTAGTGAAAATCCAAGGATTATGGCCAAAAAGAGGCAAAAGGGCAAAATGGTAATTTGCCAACCGTGTGTTAGGAGGCTTAAATATTGAGTTAGAGATTTCAAATGACAAAAGTAAGGTTGGAAATGGAATCAGGGCGAAAAATTGAGTAAATAGGCAAATTTGAGAAAAATCGATGAATAGTGATTTTTAAGTGTTAAAATAATGAGTGTGAGTGTACCGATAGGTGTGAAAATTTTATCATTATTTTGGAGAAAGAAAAATATGTTATGGACTGGAAAAATACGTAGATTAAGGAATTATGACTGGAATTTTTATCGGAGGTAAAGTTAGATCGCGTGTGGGACCCGTGTGACCGAAGTCACTTGGGCCACCTCCCTTTTCTTCTTCTTTTCCTTCTTTCTTTTCCTCACCTCCCGTGCGCACCAACAGGGGCAAAAGAAGCCATTTTCACCATTTTCACACTTTCTTCCCATTTCTTCGTTTCTCCACCGAATCGCTTGATTTTGGTGTTGAAATCTATCGTAAACAACCTTCCAAAGCCATTGGTAGCATCTAGAAGCCTTGAATCCACCTCTTTGGCCACGTTTTTGGCAAACTCAGAATCGACCCATTAGTGTTCTTGAAGATTTCTTGGAGTTTTGAGCTTCAAATGGTTTAGTGAAGCCTTGGTGGTGATCATACTACCCATTGTAAGTATATTTGTGGTCTTTTGATAGTTGATTCCATAGATCTATGAATATGTGTTCAAAGCTTTGATTTTAGATGTGTGATGATAGAGAGCCCAAATGCAAAAATGCTATTAGATGAAAAGGCCTTAGAATCATGTTTGTAAGCTAGAAATGCTATGTTAAATTTTGGTGAAAAATCTAGGTTTTTAACTTAGAGAATTTTGGGGAATTTTGATGAAAAATGAGTTTTTGTGTAATTGGGATTTGATGATTGTTGTAGGGTGCCTCACACGGTTGGATTTGAGAAAAGTTAAATTGGAGCATACGTTTGGAACGGATTGCTAAGGATTAAGGTAAACTCTTGGAACTTGGGTTTAATCCCTAGTGAGCTCCACCACGCCTAGAGGAAGGTTGTGGTTGGATGATGTAGTTATGACATGGTGTGTTTGTGTGCTTGTATGCATATTACTTGTGTTTTGTGAAAATTGTTTGGTCACTGGCCAGTTGACGTGTGTTGGGTTTGGACATCCGCTGGATCATTTCGATGGCGAAATACCAGTTGGAATGCCATGGGGTCGACTCATGGGAGCGACACCAGGATGAGCCAAACGTGGGACATCCGCCGGATAGGTCTCTTGAGGAGTTCCGGTTGGGTTGGCCATGGAGTTTTCTCAACCATGGGAGAAGCTCTAGGATTGTCTCGGGAGTTATATGATGGAGTCCTTGAACATGAATCCATGAGTGGATGTTCTTGGGTGTCTCCAGGTGGATGGTGATATTGTTTTACTTGCATAGCATATTATGTCATTTTGATACATTTTAGTGAGCCATGGGGTGGAGAGAGCCTCTAGCTCCATTGGTTTACTGAGATATATCCGTATATCTCACCCCGTGTTTGGGGGACCACATTTCAGGTCACTATGAGCCGGGAGGAGCTTCGGGCAAGAAGCCCGTATAGTGGACGTTGGATTGGCATGCGGTGCATTGGGACTGCATGGCTTATTGGAGGAGTTTATGGAGTGCACATAGCATACCATTAGTATTTTGAGACTTAGGTCATGAACATATTGCATGATGTCATTTTCCATGCTTTTGTTAGTGTTCATGGTCATATGCTAAGTCTTGACATGTTTTATTATTCATGGCTTGGATAACTGTATATTTTGAGTGAGCATGGGACTTGTCCATTGCCACATTCACAGCCTTGAAGTCTTGATGTGTAATGATGTAAAAAAATGGTCCATATGTACATGTAAATGGCCATTATTTGAGAATGATGTAATTGATGTTAAACTTAAGGAAAATGCATGATGGAAGGGCCTAGAGCCAACGTTAGGACATGATTATGTGTTATGTGGAGTACCAAGGGGTTAGGGATGGATTACACACCCTTTTTGGGGCTCAAAACAGCTGTAATCTGTCATTTTACTGCATAGTAATCGATTACCCAAGCATGGTAATCGATTACCATGCAACAGGGGACGAAAATTGGCTACTGTCTTCACTGGTAATCGATTACTGAGGCTTGGTAATCGATTACCATGTGAGGTAATCGATTACCCAAGGTTGGTAATCGATTACCAGAACAGAGGAGGTCAAAATTTGGCTACTGCCTCATTTTTGACAGGTGGTAATCGATTACCACCCACTGGTAATCGATTACCACAGTGCAATTTTTGAAAATTCAGGTTTTTCTTGACTTAAAGAAAGGGGCATAACTTGATGGGTAGAACTCCAAATGATACGTGGTTTGAAACCACGCGTAGACAACGTAAAGGACTACAACTTGGTAAAAGATGAGAGTAAGATGGTGAGTTTAAATGAAATGAATAAAAAGAATGATCTATGATGTTAGAAAGTGTATGATTCCGCAAATGGCATTTACAATTATAGTATGGTTTTAATTGATTACGGAAAATGTATTTATGAAAAAGAAAAGGAATATGTTAAAAGAAAAATTTGCCCGTAATTTAATTAACCTAATCACTGTGATTGTAACTGCGCTTAATATCATAATCAATGTTAACAATACCGGTGTACAACGGGCTGTTACATTTTATGGTATCAGAGCAGTTTTGTTTAGGGAACTCTGATTGTTTGTGTATGTTGTATCTTGTGTGTCATAGCTATCTGTGAACTATTTATGATTAATGTATATGTGATTCCTCAGTGTGGGTCTGATCAACTCATTCCTTTGTGTTACATGTACAGATATCATGAGTAGGGCACGAGGTCGCCGTGGGGCACGTGGTGCAGGTCCTTTGCCACCGGATCCGATCACTGCAGCACTGAATGCTCTGCAGGCGGAAACGGCTGCAAACAGAAATATGACAGAGAACCTGATGAAAGCTAATCAGGATATGATGCAGGCCTTTATGGCTGAGTTGAGGGCGGATAGAGGTCGTCCTAGGAGGGAAGATACACCTCCGCATACGGCTACGGTGACTCCTACACCGACGCCATCTGTTACTCCTCAACAGGGGGAGAGTGGGGCTAGTCACCACACTGGTGAGGCTAGTCATCATACTACTACGGATCCTAGTTATGTTCCTGATCCGTCATCTGTTGCCCAATCTACTGGGGCCGCTGGGCAGGTGCTTGATAATGCTGATGATGAGCGTAGGCTCATATCCTTTAGGAAACATAAGCCACCCGCATTTCTGGGGTCAAGGGACCCAAAGGAGGTCACTGCTTGGTTGAGGGGTATGGACAAGATTTTTCAGGTTATGAGATGCCAAGATCCTCAGAAGTTATTGTATTCTGTTTATATGCTGGAGGGTGATGCCCAGGAGTGGTGGGACAATGTGTCTCGCCCATTTATTATTCAGGGTGAGGTTCTGACTTGGACTTTGTTTGAAGGATTATTCCATGAAGAATATTTTCCCCGCGATGTTCGGGAGGCAAAGCAAGGCGAATTTGATAAGTTGGTACAGGGCGTTATGACTGTGGATGCCTATGTGGCGAAATTTAATGAACTGGTGAAGTTTGCTAATTATGGAGGTACTCTACCTACTCCGGAATTCTTGTCAGCTAAATTTCAAAGAGGGCTGAGTGAGAAGATTGCTAAGAGGATGTCAAATACCGCAGTGAGAAACTTTGCTGATTTGGTGACCCAGTGCAAAAGGGTCGAGACTGTCTATGGGAGGTATCCAAAATCGGATAAGGTAAAAGAGCAAGAAATTAAGAGGACACCTGGTCCTTCTGGAAACATTAATAGAGGAGGTTTCAACAATAACAACAGGGGTAGGGGGTTGCATGTGAGGCAGCCTCCTGGTCAGTTCAAGAGGGGTGGAAACACTGGTGGTGGTGGTGCTTCGGACAGATATTTTACCCCACGATGTGGGAAGTGTGGGAAATACCACAAGGGTGTGTGTGGTGCTGGTCCATTGTCTTGTTTTAAGTGTGGTCGGAATGGCCATTTTGCTAGAGAGTGTCCGTCTTCTACGGGGCAGGCTGCGAATCTGCAGGCCTTGCCGCCACCTACTACTATTGCTACTCCTATTGCTGCCGTTCCTACTGTGGGACGGGTTTATACTACAAATGCTCAACATACTGAAAAGGCTCCGAATCTGGTTAAAGGTATAATTTTTCTATCTAATGTTGATTTATCTGTGTTGTTTGATTCGGGAGCAACACATTCATTTGTGGCGGACTATGTGGCTAAGGCGTTGGACTTAAAGGTAACACGGATGGTTCCTCCGATGCGTATAACTACTGCTACAGGAGAGGTTAGTGAATCGTCTTGGATTTGTGAAGATGTGAAGTTCACTTATTTAGGCAGGGGTTACACCATTGATTTAATTATCTTACCCCTGGCCTCTGTCAATTTGATTTTGGGGATGGATTGGTTGTCTCGGAACTGCGCAATGATTGATTGCTGCGGAAAGAGGTTGTTGCTATCTCACGAGAGGCCGTCTGTTTGTCCGTCTTTATATTTGTCTGTCTGTCAGACTGTGAAAGCCTTGAAGGCTGGAGATCTGGGTTATGTTTTGTTGGGCGGATTGGTGGGTGATAAAAAGGAAGAGATTTCTGCTATTCCAGTTGTAAATGAGTTTGAAGATGTATTTCCGGATGAGATACCGGAATTCCCACCAGAGAGAGAGATTGAATTCTCGATTGATTTATTGCCTGGTGTGGGGCCGATCTCCTTGGCTCCATATCGGATGTCGCCACTTGAGTTGGCTGAGCTGAAGAAACACATTGAAGAATTGTCTGAGAAGAATTTTATTAGGCCGAGTGTGTCTCCGTGGGGAGCACCGGTGATATTTGTAAAGAAAAAGGATGGTAGTATGAGATTGTGCACTGACTACCGACAGCTGAATAAAGTGACTATTAAGAACCGGTACCCATTGCCGCGTATTGATGATTTATTAGATCAGTTGAGGGGTGCCTGTGTATTTTCAAAGATTGATCTCCGGTCCGGATATCACCAGATTCGGATTAAACCGGAGGATGTACCTAAAACAGCTTTCCGATCCAGATATGGACATTTTGAGTATCAAGTGATTCCTTTCGGGCTTACTAATGCCCCGGCGGTGTTCATGGACTATATGAACCGCATTTTCAAACCGTATTTGGATCAGTTCGTGATTGTATTTATTGATGACATCTTAATCTATTCTAAGAGTAAAGAGGAGCACATGGACCATTTGAGGACTGTGTTGCAGGTGTTGAAAGACAAGAAACTGTATGCTAAACCGTCTAAGTGTGAATTCTGGTTGTCTGAGGTGCAATTTTTGGGCCATGTTATTTCTGCAAGTGGTGTTGCAGTGGATCCAAGCAAGATTGAAGCGGTAAGTGACTGGGAAAGACCTAAGACTGTGACTGAAATTAGAAGTTTTCTGGGGCTTGCTGGCTATTATCGCCGATTTATTCAGGGATTTTCTGCTATGGTTCTACCGTTGACTCGATTGACACGAAAGGATACTCCTTTTGTGTGGACCCAGGAATGTGAGGACTGTTTTCTGCTACTTAAAGAGAAATTGACTACTGCTCCGGTGTTGACTCTACCTGATCCGGAGGGTGAGTTTGTGCTATATTGTGATGCTTCTAAGAAAGGTTTAGGGAGCGTGTTGATGCAGGAAGGAAAAGTTATTGCATATGCGTCTAGGCAGTTGAGGCCGCATGAAGAAAATTATCCGACGCATGACTTGGAATTGGCTGCTATTGTTTTTGCCTTGAAGATTTGGAGGCATTTTCTGTATGGGATGAAGTTTGCTGTGTTCAGCGACCACAAGAGCTTGAAATATTTATTTGATCAGAAGGAGCTGAATATGAGACAGCGTAGATGGGTTGAATTCTTAAAAGATTATGATTTTGAGCTGAAATACCACCCGGGAAAGGCCAATGTCGTGGCAGATGCACTGAGTAGGAAGTCTGTTAACTTATCTCATATGATGATGTGGGATAATGAAGTGATTGAGCAATTCCGTGATATGAAAATAACGGATTTCTTTGCAGGAAGAATGTGTGATATGGAGTTGACTCGGATTGAGAACGAGCTGCATGAGAAGATTAAGGAGACTCAAATCAGAAATGAAAGTATAAAGTATTTGAAAGGCCAGAGTGGCATATCGGTTAATGAACAGGGACTTTTGTTATATCAGGGCAGGATTGTTGTGCCCAAGCAACTTGCAGAGGAAGTTATGACTGAGGCCCATAAGGGTCAATATGCTATCCACCCAGGTGCCACAAAAATGTACCAAGATTTGAAGGTTAAGTTCTGGTGGCCTGGGATGAAAAGGGATGTTGCCGAGTACGTATCTAAGTGCTTGGTGTGCCAGAAAGTGAAAATAGAGCATCAGAAACCGGCTGGATTACTTCAGCCGCTGGATATACCAGAATGGAAATGGGAAATTATTTCAATGGATTTTGTTGTGGGATTGCCGAGAACTCAAGCTGGTTATGATTCGATTTGGGTCATTGTGGACCGACTTACGAAGTCTGCACATTTTCTACCAGTACGAGTGGATTACACTACAGAGAAGTTGGCTATGTTGTATGTGAAGGAGATTGTTAGACTCCATGGGATACCGATTAGCATTGTGAGTGATCGGGACCCGAAGTTTACTTCACGATTTTGGGGAGCTTTGCAGCAGGCTTTTGGCACTCAGCTCCGGCTGAGCACTGCTTATCACCCGCAGACTGATGGTCAGACTGAGAGGACCATACAGACACTTGAGGATATGTTGAGAGCATGCACACTGGAACAGGGTAATGCTTGGGATAAGTACTTACCACTGGTGGAGTTTTCTTATAACAACAGTTTTCATTCCAGTCTGGGTATGGCACCATATGAGGTTTTGTATGGCAGGAGGTGTCGTACGCCCACTTGTTGGACTGAGGTAGGCGATAAAGAAAGATTTGGTCCGGATTTTGTGCAGGAAACGACAGTGCAGATTGAAATGATCAGAGAGAAATTGAAACAGGCACAGAATCGGCAGAAGAGCTATTATGACAATAAGCATAGACCGCTGGAATTTGAAGAAGGTGACCATGTATTTGTACGTTTGTCGCCGGTCACAGGTGTTGGCCGTGCGTTGGGTGTGAGGAAGCTGAGTCCACGATTCATTGGGCCATATCAGATTATGAAAAGAGTAGGATTGGTGGCCTATCAGCTTGCCTTACCCCCGCAGTTATCTAATTTACATGATGTGTTTCATGTGTCGCAGTTGCGACGTTATGTTCCGGATGAGTCACATATTGTGATGCCGGATAATATTGAAATCAGGGAGAACTTGAAGACTCCCATTGGTCCTATTGCAGTATTGGACCGCAGTGAAAAGAGGCTAAGAAGTAAAGTGATTCCCATGCTGAAGATTCAGTGGGAAGGCCGCACACCTGAGGAGGCTACTTGGGAGCGGGAGGACGAGATTCTCCGGCTGTATCCTGAGTTAGTGAGCAGGTATGATTTAATTTTGCGGACAAAATTTCAAAAAGGTGGGGTGAATATAACACCTCAAATATTTAAATGTGTATTTTAATA